>CBVK0101581891.1:0-10803 GCA_900067695.1 Picea abies | reverse complement strand
ATTATATATATATATATATATATTCAAAAATAGGAATGTGTTCAATTTCACAAGCTCATAGTGTAGTCCTCAGTCTCAGCTTCATCAAGCATTTTTCAGAATCAAAATCCGAGTTTGTACGCCTAAGATATTCATAATTTTGTCCAGAAGTCTGACAGAGAGATTGCAAAATTACAAGAAGAATTTTTTCTAAGCATTGTGTTCTCTTCTCCATTTTGAAATTTTAACTAATTACTCTCCTCACTTAGTCATTTCTCTCACCTTCTATCTCCCATCCATCTCTATACTTAACCATTTTCCTATCTTATCCTTTCACCTCTCTTCATACTCTCATTCTATACTTAGTCATTTTTCCCATTTTCTCATTACTCTCATTTTCCCTCATATATACTTAGTCATTTTTCCCATTTTCTCATTACTCTCATTTTCCCTCATACTTGACCATTTTTTCTTCTTCTACTCTATTCTCCTTCCTCACTACTCTACTCTTACTACTCTCCATACTCAACCATATTTCCATTTTTCCCTCTCCTCTCCTCTCCTTTTCATACTAAACCATTATCTCTCTTCAACTCAACTCTCCTACTCCATATTCCACACTTAGTCATTTTTCTTTTTCTCTCTTACATTCTTTACTCTCCTCTCATCTCCATACTCAACCATTTCCATGATCACTTTCATATTCCCATTTTCTTGTTCTATTTTTCTTTTCCATTATTTCACTTTCCATTTCCTTTTTCTTATTTTTATTTTACATATTTCATGTATTTCTTTTCATATATCACATAACTCATCTAACACTTAATAAAATTTATGAGTTAGCACAGGTCCATGGAGCCAGATCACTCTTTTTACAAACTCTTGTTCCTCCATCTGTCCGCTTCTCCTTACTTATAATTTTTTACAACTCTTTTTACTACCTTTTACCTCTCCTCTTCACTTCACTCAACACTTATATTTTTTCACAAATTATTCTTACTAAGTCTTACTGTAGGTCCTCAGTGATTTATTGAGAAGTCTTACCATATCTCCATATGTACGACAATAGTCTTATACTTAGTGTTGTAGGAAAATCTGCCTGCGGACAAGTAGATCGACCTCTAGGGCTTGACCTTGTGAGCAAAATGCGACACTTGCAACACTTGTAATGACGACACTTGCGGCACTATCAAAGTGAGTAATTTTGATGTGTAACACTTAGAATTTTTTACGAGCCTTTTTACCATTAATTACCACCCTACCTACCTCCACATTCACATAACCCCGCAAACTACTCATATTATTTTAATAATATTTCTCTTACCCTAAGTTTTCTAGGCACATCTACAAGGGACACGTGGCATGTGACTAGGTGTTGATTGGACTGACATGTTAGACATCTACATGTTGATTGGACGACGACTGGGCATCCAAAATATTACCGAGAGATTTATTTTTCTAAGGTACTAAGAGCTAAGCTAAGGCATGACTTCCATAAGCTTCTTTACTTCACATGGGCATTAAGGAAGGACTTTGCATTATAAACATAAATGTTTAAACCACATTGCATGTGGAATATATATTTCCCAATAAAAGGTCAAATTTATAAATAAGGACAAATTAAGATCAAGGTCCAAGATTGACCCATGAAAATGATCAACAACTGTTGAGTCTTGATGTTCCAAAGGCCATATCTTGAGATACGGGAGTTGGATTTGGGTAAAATTTACCTTGTTGGAAAGGTAATTAGATGATAAACATGATGGAATAGGTTTAAAGGGATGGAATTGGCCATATGTTTCTCATAAATTGAAATAAAAATCAACAATAGTTTTATGGTGTATTGATAAATCTGCTTGACACCTCGACTTCATGAGTGCATATCTTGAGATCCATAAATCAAAATATCTCCTAGGAGGAATTGTTGGGAAGCTAAGAAAATGAATATAACACATGAAATGATTTTCATGGATGATAAATTGAATATCACATACAAAAAATTAAAACACAGTCCTCTCTTTAAAAGGGAAGTTAATTAATTTTTTCAAATACAAGTTTATTTAAATTTTTTTTTATTAAAGACAAAAAATGACCACTTCAAGATGAAGATGTCAATGATGTAAATTAATCGATGATACTTTATTTAGGAATTAATTAAAGTGATTTTTTACAATAAATAAAAAATCCCTAACTACTCAAGAAGTTAGAAGAGTCGGTTTTAAAAAGCAAGAAAAGGGCTTCATCAAGGGGTGAGAGAGAGAAGGTTTCATTATCAGTGCAAAAGATCATAACATAAGGGTTCAACCATCAAAATGCAACCAATCTTATGATAAAAAAATAGAGATCTTCGTCTTCTTCTTCGACACCAAATTATCTAGGATTTTTGTTCATATTTCTGAACTGAACATAAGACTGGGTTCTTGAGTGTTTCTGTTGTAATCTTCCAAGACTTTTATTATAATATCATGGAGTATTTACATACATGTATCTATATGCTAAATATAGTTTGTGTATCGTTGAATATATTTCATTAATAATACTCCACAAATAACTATTTCGGGGTTTTTCTCTAATTATTTCTCATATCTTGGGATTTCTGAGTGTGAGATTTTTGGAGTTTTCCTATCAAATTATTTCAGTATTAAATGCATAACTCTTTTAAATTTTTTTAGATGATAAAAACTATTCTCTCCTTTTTTATTATGAGAAGATATGGATGTATTCATTTTTTGTATAAGAGGGTTGTATATATGATGTCGAGGATATATATTTTTTGATATTGAAGCCTTCCTTCAATCTTTCTATTGTTAAAATAATTCTTACTGCACATGGAGATCAGACTTGGTTATCAAGAACCATTCCATGCATAAATCAAAGAAATAAAGATATAGGGTTTGCTGCTTATCATTCTCTCTAATTCAATATATTCAATATATATATTTTATTGAAAGAGGAGTACCACCTCTATAAAAATGTAGGGGGATTCATATCCTTATGAGGTTGTTGTTTCGATATTAACCGATTCAAACATTAACATTTTTGGTGACCATACTAGGGAACCATTTATTTTCAAGATATATGAGGCTTTGTTTCATATTTTATTGAATGACCAAAGTCTCCATGGTTCAAAGTTTCAATAAGAATATTCAAGAATATTTCTATTTGTTCTAGATGCACGAGGTTTATGAAAATATTATCCAAATATGTTTGAATGACCTCAAAAAGAGACAAGAAAAATGAAATATTTGGGAGAATGAACTCCCTGGTGATTCTATTGAAAGAACTCTTAAAATCCTAACAATTCCATTGGAAAGATTCAAAATCTCAAGAATATATATTATTTGATTCCTACAAAGAATTTAATTCATGTTGTGATGTTTCGTTTCCTTTTCCACCAATCCCATTAATGGATTTACAAGACCCAACAAAAGGAACAAGTTCCCAAAGAAGAATGCAACTACATAAAGGCCCTTTAAATCTTCCAGAAGTAGATTTTTTAGATGCCCAATACTCATATGGAAACATTTTCTACATTCTTTGGAAATACTTCAAATGATGCAAAGCAACATTTGTTTAGATTCAAATGTACATGTGATGTTTTCAATCTCATTGAAGACAATGTTACATGTCGATTATTTTTACAAAATTTTCTTGGGGATGCTCTTGAATGGTTCCATTCATTGTTTCCTAGCACCATTACCAGTTGCCGGACGTGTTAGAAAATTTATTTGCTGAAAAGTTTTCCCACCCACCCTCTCCCATATAGACACAAGACAATGAATATTTATCCTTTCACATATTCTATATGAAGATCTTTCAAGAAGGAAATTTGAGAATGAAATCGAGGAGCCTCCACCCAATGCACAAGAATATTTCAGCCTTGCAATAGATGATGAAAAATCACAAGAGCATTGGCAGTAAGAAAAATTGGTGGAATAAATGAATCTTGAGAACAATTACGAGCAATATTGTAATTCTGTAAAGGAGGAATGTTTTCAAGACATCACCAGTGAATAAAAAATCTTGGATGTGGTCAATAATGAGGAGAATGATGGAAGTATATTAAAATAAGAAATTCCTTATCTAATCAAATATATCAACACTCTTGAGAAACCAAGAGTTGATTTAATTGAATCATGGTTCCAAAGCATTGTTGGCCAAACAATGCAACCAGACTCTCAACAAATTTGATTTAGTTTTTCTCCAGTACACTTAGAGGATTCCCTTGACTCATTGGTACAAGATCCAATATGTTCCCCAGTTTTGGAGTTCATTCCACATATAAGATGGATTCTTGAATGTCTCCATTGGAAATCTACCTACACCTAAAAGTGTCCCTTTCTTTCAAGTAAGATATGGCAGGTAAATATTTTTTTTTGTACATAGTTTACTTTTGTAGTCAAAGTTTTGCATAATAAAGCAATTGATAAGTGGAGACAATTTTTGAAGATAACTCAATGGAAGAGGAAGAATTACAAGAATTAATTTTAAGATGATTCCATATCCCAATGGAGAAGTAGTTGGTTTTCATATTTTGGTGTTCTCAGAAACCCATAGGGGGTCACTGTCTCGTAGTTGGAGCCAGTTATTGATTGAAAATATGGTCACCTCAATTTTTTTGATCTTTGGAATATATATATATATATATATATATATATAATCAGAAAGACGAATGTGTGCAAGTTAACCAACTCATGGTGTAGTCCTCAGTCTCAAAATTTTCAAGCATTTTTCAGAATTAGAATATGAGTTCGTACACCCAATATATTCATAATTTTATTTAGAAGTCCGACAAAGAGATTGCAAAATTGCAAGAATAATTTTTTCTAAGTGTCCTATTCTCCTCTCCATTTTTTAATTTTTGACCAAGTACTCTTCTCATTTAGTCATTTCTCTCACCTTCCATCTCCCATCCATCTCCATACTTAACCATTTTCATCTCTTATGATCCCTTCACCTCTCTTCATACTCTCATTTTATACTTAGTCATTTTTCCCATTTTCTCATTACTCTCATTTTCCCTCATACTTAACCATTTTTCCTTCTTCCACTATACTCTCCTTCCTCACTACTCTACTCTTAACACTCTCTATACTTAACCATTTTTCCATTTTTCCCTCTCCTCTCCTCTCCTTTCCATACTTAACCATTTTCTCTCTTCAACTCAACTCTCCTACTCCATATTCCACTCTTAGTCATTTTTCTTTTTCCAACCATTTTTCCATTTTCCCCTCTCCTCTCCTCTCCTTTCCATACTTAACCATTTTCTCTCTTCAACTCAACTCTCCTACTCCATATTACACACTTAGTCATTTTTATTTTTCTCTCTTACATTCCTTACTCTCCTCTTTTCTCCATACTTAGCCATTTCAACGTTCACTTTCATATTCCCATTTCTTTTCCACATTTCACGTATTTGTTTTCATATTTCCTTTTCATATATCACATAACTCTTCCAAATATTAATCAAATTTATGAGTTACTATGGGTCTGCGAAGCCAAATCAGTCTTTTTACTACCTCTTGTTCCTCTATCCATCCGCGCTTCTCCTTACTTATAATTTTTACATCTCTTTTTTCTACCTTTTACCTCTCCTCTTCACTTCACTCAACACTTATAAATTTTCATAGCATATTCTTACTATGTCTTATTGTGGGTCTGTAGTGATTTATTGAGAAGTATTACCATATCTTCACTCATTTGAATATAGCATTATACTTAGACATTTTTACCATTAATTACCGCCCTACCTACCTCCGCATTCACGTAACCCCACGAACTACTCATATTATTTTAATAATGTTTCTCTTATCCTAAGTTTTATAGGCACATATCCAAGTGACATGTGGTAGGTGTCTGGGTCCTGATTGAGCGTGATGTGTCAGAAATCTACAAGTTGTTTGGGCGATGACTGGGCAGTGAACAGGCGACCAAAATATTACCGAGAGATGTATTTTTCTAAGGTACTAAGAGCTAAGCTAAGGCACGACTTCCATAAGCTTGTTTACTTCACATGAACATTAAGGAAGGAATTTGCATTATAAACATCAATGTTTCAACTAACACAATGCATGTGGGATAAATATTTCCCAAGAAAAATTCAAATTTATAAAGAAGAAGGACAAATTAAGATCAAGGGCGAGGATTGACACATGAAAATGATCAACCAATGCTGAGTCTTGATGTTCCAGAGGCCATATATTGAGACCGGGGAGTCATAATTGGGAAACATTTACCTCGTTGAAAAGATAATTCGATGAGGAACATGATGGAATAGGTTTAAAGAGATGAATTTTTCCATATTTTTCTCATAAATTGAAAGACAAATCAATAATATTTTTATGGTGTGCTGATAAATCTGCTTGAGACCTCGACTTCACGAGCTCATATCTTGAGATCCAAAAATCAAAATATTGCCTAGGAGGATGCATTGGAAAGATAAGATGATGAATATAACAATTTAACTTATTTACATGGCTGATAAAATGAATATCACATCCATAAAATTAAAACACGATCCTCTATTTAAAAGGGAAGTTAATTAAAATTTTCAAATAAAAGTTTATTGAAAAAAACTTTTATTAAAGACCAAAAAGGACCACTTGAATATGTGGATGTAAATGATGCATAATTAATAATAATTTATTGAGGCATTAATTAAATTTATTTTTTCTAAGAAAGAAAAAATCCCTAACTACTTAAGAAATTAGAAGAACCGATTTTAAAAAGAAAGAAAGGGATTCATCAAGGGGTGAGAGAGAGAAGGTTGCATTATCTGAGCAAAAAATTAGAATAAAAGGGTTCAACCATCAAAATGCATCCAAGCTTCTGATCAACAAAGAAAGATCTCCATCTTCTCCATTATTCTTCTTCTACATCAATTTCTCAAGGATTTTTGTTCATATTTCTAAACTGAACATAAGGTTGATGGGTTCTTGAGTGTTTCTCTTGTAATATTACAATACCTTTCTTATATGATCATGGAGTATTTACATATATGTATGTGACTCCTAAATAGATTTTGCATATTTTTGAATATCTTTCATGAATAAAACTCCACATAGAACTATTTCAGGGTATTACTCTAATGATTTCTTAGATCTTGGGATTTATGAGTGTGAGATTTTTGGAGTTTGCCTATCAAATTATTTCAATATTAATTGAAAATCTCTTTAAAATTTCTTTGAGATGAAGAAAACTATTCTCCCCTTTTTTCTGTGAGAAGATATGGGTGTATTCATTTTTTATATAAGAGGGTTGTATATATGATGTTGAGGATACATATTTTCCGATATTGAAGCCTTCCTTCAATATTTATATTGTTAAAAGAATTCTTTCTACACATGAAGATCAGATTTGGTTATCAAGAACCATTCCATGCACAAATCAAAGAAATAAATATCATGGGTTTTCTTCTTAGCTTTCTCCCTAATCCAAGGTATTCAAGATATATCTTTTAGCCAAAGAGGAGTACCACCTCTATAAAAGATAAAGGGGATTCATATCCTTGTGAGGTTGTTGTTTCGATCTTAACTGATTCAAACATCAACAACTCTTTTGGCATAAAGTATTAATCACTCTTCTTTGATCTTATATTTCTTCCCGATGTGATTTATGACAAGTTCAAAGTTGCTAGTTATTATCAAATGTTCAATATTCATTCCTTGTATTAATGCTTCATATTCAACATCATTGTTTTTAAAAGAAAATTCAATCTTAATAACATGAGGATATATAACTAAATTGGGAATATTAAACATATTTTCTACTCTGCTCCCTGAGCTGCAACAAGCACCACCAAAATACATCCTCCAAAATCCTTTGAAAGAATTTTTTACCTCTTGTTTTGAAATATCTATCTGCTCTGGTTCAAGCACAACATAATTTCCTATACCAACATCAATATAATATTGCATTAATTCATTATTATTTTTTTTAAAGAAACTGGTTTTCTTGGTTCTCTAGGAACTCTAATCATTGTTCCATCTTTATTTGACAACATCATGCAACTCCCATCATTCATAATGTACCCTCCAATCAACGAAGAGAAATATCTCCCAAGAATTACTTCATAGGATGGAGGAAGATCCACCACAATAATTGTGAAAACAATTGAGATTTGTGGGGCATCAATTATCCAAGCTTAAAAGTCTTTAATCTCTCCATATGCTGGGAATTTTCTTAATCCGATTGCATAGATACTCTCCCCTATTTCATAATACTTTGTTAAAGTCATCCCAAGTGCTTCCATTACTAATAATGGCATGATATTGTTTGCTGATCTAGTGTCCACCAAGCAATTATGAAGCACCACATCATGATTTTCTATTATAATATAAAAAGGTGGGACTTTGCCTTTTGGTCTAACTGTTGATATATTTTGATGTTGCTTAGGATTTGATGCAACAACCTCAATTATATGACTTGGTTCATCTAACATTTTAAGAATATTTTCCCTCTGCTGTGGGATTTTGACAAGTTCCATAAATGGCAGAGTGATTCTTAATTTTTTTAAATCATCAATTACATTATAGATAATTTGTGGAGGATTATTCAATTGATTTACAACTGGCTACTTCTTAGTTGGTTCTGCTCCATTTGGTCTCATCTTTTCCTTTCCTTTCTCCACATTTTATTTTGTTTTGAATTTATTTGTTTGTGCTCTTATTTTCACAACATTATCTTGTGATATATCTTCATTTTCATCAAATATATACATGGATGAATCACCTTCATCCGTCTGTACATATTCAAGAATTTCTTCTTGAAAAAAATCAGCCTCTTGATTATCAACTATCTCATCTTCAAAAAATTCTTCTAAAATTACAACATTTGAATTTGGTACTCTAGGTACCCTCTATCTAAATTCTTCATTCATACCATCATTTCCTATTCTCTATCCTTGAACATGATTTTGCCTTTGTTCATAAATAGAAATTCTTGGATTAGGAACAAAATCATGAAATGATGAAATTGATCTTGCAGGAAGGGACATTTACCATTTATAGGCTTGGACTATCAATCTTTGAAGAAATAATCTAACCATTACATTGTTGTGTTCCACCAAATGGATCTTGCACACGTTAAACTTTTTATCCATATGTTTCTTCAGGTCCATTGATCCATCTCTTGGAAATGTTGGAAACACTCCTTGTGGGAGAGTTGGAAATTGATGTTGTTCTTCCTTAATATTAGAGGGTTATTTCTAACCCTTCTCCATGGAACTCTTTGTATTTCTTCACAATTCTCATGGTTTTCATTTCTTTTTTATCTATCACCCATGATTGGATCCTTTTCTTTTTTGGTGGTGGAAATTTCTTTGATTTCTTGAAGTTGTTTACTTTTACTTGTTATTTTTCCTTTGTATGATTCCAAATTCAATTTCTATCCTGAATTCTTTGCCTTCTTGCAATTTCTTTTTCCTCCTCATAGGCAAGAGTCTCCCATGATTTTTCAAGATCTTCACAACTTCGGGTTGTCGTCAACACCAAATGACATAATTGATGCAAAATGCTTGTCTGGTTTCCTAATACAACTTCCAACTGAGGTTGGTTAGGTTGAGGATTATTCATAAATAATTATGGCCTACAAGCAACTTTTTGTTCTTCTCCCCAATATGGTCACCAAAAAATTTTGATGTTTGAATCAGTTAAGATCGAAACAACAACCTCACGAGGATAAAAACCCCCCTTCATTTTTATAGAGGTGGTACTCCACTATATTCTTTAAATATTTATCTTTGAATATCTTGGGCTACAAAAATTAAAATAGGAGAGTGCTAAATAGAAAAATCGAAATCTTTATCATTCAAATAAATGAAAATGCTGAAAATAATATACATGCATCGAGAATTCCTGAGAAATGGACCATGAACCTTCACTCAAAAAATAATAAATTTGCAAAAATATGATACAAGGATAATAACTACAAAAAATATAACATGAGTCTCACATCCATCCCATTATCAAATATTTTTGATCACATTCAAGGAAAGAAAGATAAAGGTCCAACATATCAGAGAACTTTAAAATAGTATTTTCATTTATAACAAAAGAGAATGTGAAAGGCAAAAATTAAAATATCAAATGCTCAAAATTAGAGTTTCATAAGATATAATTAAAGTTTATCCCCAAAGTAGTTCTCTGGGATTTCTAAAAAATAATATTTTTTTGATAGTCTTAGAAATAAAATGTGTTTTTCCAAATTTGGACTGGGATTAGGCTCCCATGGACCTTAAAATAAAGAAAATTAACAAGGACAAGGTTGGACCTGAAAGAATACAAAAGAGAAATATAAGAAAATCAATTATGCTTTTCTTGGGACAGATAAAACACAACTGGATAATTTTTAGAGCAGGAAGAGAAATGAATTGAGAAAAAAGTGATCTGTGTTACTCACTATGATGGAATATACTCTCTCCTCATTTACTTGTTGATGTCCCTTTTGTATCATCCTTTGCTGTGGTTGTTAGACTAGTACCAACTGCCTCTAACTGATCTTCTTCGATTATCTTGATGAGGGCTTGTTTTAACCATTTTTTAATATATTATTTCATTGGCACAACTTTTATTTCTTGTCTAATTTTGATATCAAATATCGTTCCTTCTAATTCTCTTAATTCAAATGAAAGTTGGTGGAATGTATCTTAAATATCCTCATCTTTATTTACATAATTTACCAACCAACTTTCAATTTCATACTCAGTATACTCAGTCATATTATTAAAATTTTCAGCTCATAGACCTTTTAGTATTTCCACATGTTCCTCAAACTGTTGCCTTGTCATAAATATGGAATTTAAGATTAACTTCAGGTCTTGGAACT
>CBVK0101581878.1:0-44768 GCA_900067695.1 Picea abies | reverse complement strand
GGGGGGGGGGGGGTGTCAATCTAGTCATCTTCACAAATGGTAGTCATCCACCAAGTCGCCCTTGAATGTTGCACCTATTTTGCGTCTATGTATGAAAATTAGGTTATACATTATCTTTGATTCATTACCATCTCTATGAGTTCTCGGAATCCACCGACTGGTTACTCTTCCAATCATCCATGGAAAGTGTTTTATTCATTATCGAGTCAATGTTTCCAAGTCAAGTAATTTGTCATTCTAATTTATTCAAGGGAAGTTAGCTTGTGTCCACCACTTTTAGTGCTTCAACCCATTTATCTCGACCATCCCTGAGTCAATTGTGATATACTATTACACTTTTCAGACCATCTACATTTGTATGTTTCATGTTGATTAATGGGGGATACATCAATTCCCTCCTTTGATGGATTATGTCTCATCAACGCCAGATCATTATCTAGGATCGAAATCTAGAAACTAGTTGGTACCTTAGGACTTGCAGACATCAGTGGAAAGTTACCTTTCATTCCAATAGTGGGTTTACATCATTGGATCTTGTTGAATGAGTCTACAAGTTTTCTAACACAACTCATCCATTCACACTCACTAGATTGTACTACGTATATTGGGGTCCATCATCATCATCAGTGGATTCCCTCACATTTTTTAATGGTATACATCAATGATTGGTAATCAGATGTATTTTTTTCATGTTCGACATCATAAAATCCATTCACATGATTTGAATTGTACCCATTTGTTTTGTGCATAAGACCCTTGTATCTTAGGAGACATCATCATTATTGTCTCTCCTCCCAAGTTTCGATGGAGTCATTCATGACTGCTTTAGAGATCACCCGGGCATCAATTCATCTCATTGATCTATATACTATGGAATAGATCCACATTTGTACTTGGTTGTGGATATGCTCTCACTTGTGACATGGATCCATAGTGTAGTCCTCGTGGCCATGATCTAGTAAGTTGCGGCATGCATGGATCCGCAATGTACTATTTTGATGGCTATGCTTAGTTTCTATTTTCGAGCATGGTTGTGTTTGCCTCGGTGATGTTATTATTGTGCAAGAATGATTATAGTTTCTTCCCATACTCCTTTGCCTAAAGCTCCGTGATTATTGTTTGTAAAGTATTTTGGCCAATAGACACCTCTTTTGACCTCACACTTTAGGGGGCATTTGTTATACAATTATTTTCCTCTTGATCACCTGATGGACATCATCTAGAGGTTGGCAGGCTGAGAACTGAGTTATGCCACTTTTCCATTGAGTTTTCAACATCCTTTTTTATGGTAGCGACTTGTTCCTTTAGAACTTGTGACCCAAAGTTGTTGGTCGTGAGTTTCTCTCTTGCAAGTCACGACTAGTCGCAAACTACAGGAATGCAGGGTGTGACCGAGTCTGTTACTCCCCAATTAGAATTGGTTACAAAGAGATGAGATCAAATTTCAGATTTCTCTTAATATGACCTCGATAAGTTTGTTATCTTGATTTTCTAGATTTATCCCTCATCTCATCTCTATCATCCTATATATTGAGGGTCTCTTGTGGGAAAAAAGAAGGAAAATAAACAATAATCTTATATTGTCGGATTGATCATAGAGCTTGGGAAAGGATATTGGGAAGAGATTTATCAAGTCATTTGATTGTAATCTTCTTATTTTATTAATAGAATATGTACATGAATTTCCCCTCTATTTGGTTGTATGTGGTTATTATGATCCTTGTAGAGAGTTAATATTTCCATGTTTTCATGTTATATTATTAGATCTTCTATAAATTCACACATGTTATATTTGATCTTGCGAGAGGTATTTGTTTATGTTTCCGTGTGTGTAGATTTACATTCATGAAAGTGAAGGAAATCTTAAAACGAGTGAACAACCAAGGAGTGTGCATGGACGACTGTCGAATTACCAAGTAGGATTCTTATTCCATTATCTCATATATTTATTCATGTGTGATTCAAATCTAGGAAAGTATATTGTTTTTATCTCTATTTTGTCTTAGGTATAGGAAGAGCCTAAGGAAGGTAACTCCTGCAGGGTACAATTATCCTATGACACACAAGAAAGATATCTTCTATATATAGGAGAACACATATCATCTTATAAAATATGGGTTTGAGTATACCGTGAGAGCCCATCGAATGAAGACCAATTTGTCTTTTGTTTCCACAGGACAGATGAAAAGGCTTGTAAATGCTAGAAAAAAATTTGTACCCATGATTGTAAAAGATAAGGATGATGATAAATCAAATTCTTTCAAGGGATGTGATCCTAAACATAAATATTAATTATTTAAATATTGTTTCTAACTATGATTAAATGTTTCAGGAACCTAAAGGATTACCTCCCAAGAGAGAAATACAACATGAGATTTTGTTGTAGTAAGATGCCCCTCTTCCTAACATTGGCATGTACATGTTATACATGATTGATAATGAAGAAATAAATAAGAAAGTCCAATATTTTCCTAATAAAGGATTCATCTGACCAAGTACTTCTCCATGTAGATCACCCATTGTGCTAGTGCTTGGTCATCTATATTTTTCCTCTCTTGGAATAATAAAAAAAATGATATCAAAAGATGAACATTTTTGAACTATTATAATTTCATTGTATATCCCTCAGTATCATCTTCATGACACGTTTTTCAGATTGGAAATCCAAGTTCGTATGCTCAATATATCCAAGTTCAAAGCTTAAGCAGAAAATGGCACTTCCTCCATACTTAGTCTCATTCTCAAAAAAATCCGCGCTCTTCTATTATTTCCCATACTTAGCCATATTTTGAATGAAGATGAGGACAAAAACCCACTTTTTCCAACCCCCTCACATCCCTCAACCTGACTTTTCTCCAACCACTCATTACTCCTACTCTTCCCCTTATCTCTCCACACCCACACTCCCTCACCTCCTTTCTCACTTAACACTTAGAATTTTATTTAAACTTATTGGGGGTGGATGCCCCACATTTATTTCCCTCTCACTTTCCTTAATCCACTCATCCAACCCCACTCCCCTCTCTTCCCTCACCCCTCATATCCCATACTTAATTACACCGAAGGCATTTTTTTAAAGGAGAGGTTCTCTTGATTTTTCGCCAATTGTTGACAATGTATAGAGGACTACCATCTGTCCTTGTCTACTGGTCAAACTTGTATGTTAACTGTTAAACTCATCTCCTCTAGTTTCCTCTTGTCACTACCATTGTCTACTAGTCAGGATAGTCTGTTATATGTTAAAACCTTCCTCTAATTGCACCGCTGCCACCTTTGGAGAGACAATTGTGTTGAATTTTCATCCACATTTGGGGAGTGTAGCTATTGGTGATGAATTATGCTTGGATCTCCAACACATTCTCCTCCTCTCCCATTTTGAGGAGGGGTAGGTGAATGGAGTTCCTGATGTAGTTTCCTTTTGTGGTGCCTTCAACCTCATCGAAGCAATGGAGAGCGTAGGCATCGATGGCATACACCTCTCCGAAAACATGTTCTTCAAAGCCATCCAGATAGAGGAGGAAGGGGACCTGATATGGTCTGCACACCAATGGATACCTCTCTTATCTTCTCCTAATCCCAACAAATTCTACATGCTCGCCTACGATCATTTCCTCCACCAACCAATGGTTTCAAAACCCTCTCTTGCTGCTAAAATGGGTGCGGAGCCTATGAAGGATATGGAAGTAGTGGCCTCGCCTTCGTTCTTGGTGCTTTCATGTATTTTCTATCTGGTTATATTGGAATTAAAATTGCAACATACGATAATGCAAGAATCACTTTAGAAGCTAGGAAAAGTGTTGGGAAGGCCTTCAATACAACATTTAGTTATGGGGCTGCGATGAGATTCTTTCTTGCTGTTAATGGGATTTTGGTCCTGTACATCACCATTAAAATTTTCAAGCTCTATTATGGAGATGAATGGGAGGGCCTCTTTGAAGCCATTACTGGTTATGGTCTTGGTGGGTCTTCAATGGCTCTTTTCAGAAGAGTTGGTGGAGGAATTTACACTAAAGTTGCTAATGTTGGTGTTGATTTTGTTGGGAAGATTGAGCAAAACATTATCGAAGATGACCCTCATAACCCAACTGTGAGTTTTTCTTAGTTTTGATTGTGTAGATTCATAGAATACCTCTCTCTATGTTTTGGCATAATGAAGAACACTATTTTTTTTCATTCTAAGAAAACCTAATACTTGTAACATAGAAACAAATCGATTTTCTTTGCTTCGTAGAGTACATAGAAAGTTATCATTACATCAACATAGATTTAGAATATAGATTCAAGATGTTGTCGACTTTAGTAACTCTTTCTTTAGGAAAAAATGTCCACGGGAAGTGTAAAGCGACTTTTCTGATAACTTGGCCTATTGTATTTTTAAAAAATGTGTCTAATCTATAATGATTCCACATCCCATTTGGCCTCTGTGGATGCAATTGAATTTTATGGTTTCAAGAATCGAAAATTGTTTGGCCTTTGTGGATGTAATTGAATGTGATGAATTTAGGCATTGATTTACCATTGTGACTAGAAGAGCGATAGATTCTTATGGTCCTATTAGTGACAATGTTGGCAGTATTTCCGAGATGGCTTACTTTAGCCATAAGATTTTTGAAAGGACTGATGCCCTAGACGCAACAGGGAATACTACTGTTGCAATTGGCAAGGTAAGATGTAGTATATTCCAATTATTTGTTGGATGTTGATTCTTCTATATATTATATCACTTTATATGATGTGATTCCTTGATAAAGGGTAGTGAATAAATATTTTTTTCTTGCAGGGCTTTTCCATTGGCTTAGCTGCATTGGTGTCTCTTGCATTATTTGGAGCATTTGTAAATTGGGTTGCAATTTCAAAAGTGGATGTCCTTACACTCAAAGTATTAATTGGTTTAATTGTTGGGGCCGTGTTTCCTTATTGGTTTTTAGCTATGACAATGAAAAGTGTGGGAAGTGCAGCATTGAAAATGGTTGAAGAGGTCCGCAGACAGTTTAGAGATATTCCTAGTCTGATGGAAGGAACTTCCATACCAGATTATGCAACATGTGTGGAGATATCAACAGATTCCTCACTTAAAGAAATGATTCCTCCCAGTGTCTTTGTAATGCTCACACCCCTCATTTTTGGTATGTTGTTTGGAGTTGAGACTCTGTCTGTAGTTTTGGATGGAGCCCTTGTCTCAGGAGTATAGGTACTTTCCAAGTCTTTCTGCCTTTGAAAATGTTCTTCTTAGCCCAAAAAAGGAAAGGGAAATGTTGTGATGATTCATTTTATTGATTACAGGTTGCAATATCAGCTTCCAACACTGGCGGTGCTTGGGACAATGCCAAGAAATACATAGAGGTACATCATATTGGATGTAATATCTCTAACTCTTTTGTGTTCACCATACTTGGCAACTTTTAACTGATTTGTGGGTTGCTGATTGTTGCAGGCAGGGGCATCAAAAGCTGCAAGGGAACTTGGTCCTAAAGGATCTGATGCACACAAGGCTGCTGTTATCGGTGATACCATAGGGGATCCATTGAAAGATACATCAGGGCCATCTCTGAACATTCTTATCAAACTGATGGCTGTTGAGTCACTTGTGTTTGCACCATTTTTCGCTACTCATGGAGGATTACTTTTTAAAATCTAAAAAGCAAATGCCATCCCAACCCAAGGATATTTAGCAGCATAAGAATATAGGTGGACCAATATCCTAATGTTTGCCCTGTGGTCGGTAGGCTATGCCTGGCCAAGGGCAGCTTTATTT
Source organism: Picea abies (assembly GCA_900067695.1). Classification (NCBI taxonomy): domain Eukaryota; kingdom Viridiplantae; phylum Streptophyta; class Pinopsida; order Pinales; family Pinaceae; genus Picea; species Picea abies. The sequence continues at coordinate 39,013 of CBVK0101581878.1, read as the reverse complement.
TCAAACACTATGGTTAATAGGTATAAGTCCTGCCCTGGTGAACTGATCAATGTTTTGAATTTCTGAGTCAGTTTTGTATCATAATTTTTCATAACTGTAAAGAATAATGACAGTCGAGAATAGATGTCAAGGTCAGTGGTATTTGATAGGCTTATGGTATGGTATCATGCACTGTTTAATAGGCTTATGGTATGATATCATCAACCTTTTTCACTAGGCCAACAATCGATACAAGTGGCTTCCGGACTATTGTTGGGACTTTCATTTTGGTGAATAATGCTATGCTTCAATGTTCAGATTAGTACTATGGTTTCCAGCTGTGTTCAACTGTGTTCAAATGTTCAGATTAGTCCTATGGTTTCCAGATTAGTACACAGTACTAATCTGGCAGAACTGTTTTGAAACTTTAATATATTCCTCTCCAGAGAGAGGAAGGCATATGCTGTTTTCTTTGAATGACGGAACGGATATGGTAGCGTATTCTCTGCGTGGTCTTTCTTTCTTGGTTTGGTAGTTTATGGAACTGAAGTTTTTTCTCTTCAAGATTTATGGTTAAAAACACATTTTTGTGATTTTAGGTCCAAACTATTATAATATCTGTAATGGATGTGATCATAAACGGTATTCCACAGCCTTTTCTTCTCCAGAGGAGACTCTGGTACTTGATCCCAACGGGGCAGGGTGCTAGGTTTTCACAATGCTGGGTTAAAAGGATTTTTTTTTTTGTTTTCTCGGAATAAATCCCACGAGATATGGAAAATGAGAATTTAGCAAAAAATGGGCAGAATATTCTTGTGATAGAAAATGACAAAAATTACGTTAGAAAAGGCAGGTGCTCTCCAGCCTGGTTTCGAGATTTTTCCTTGATTGAATGTGACGTGCAAAAAGTTGGAGACGTGTCTTTTTAATGTGATAAAAAAGTTGGAGTTGTGTCTCTTTAAATGTGATATAAAAAATGTTGAATATTCTTTATATATATTCCTTTTATTATTATTAAAGGTAAAGTTTGCTTAATATATATTTATATTCTATTTTATATTAATGTATATTTTTATTTTATTTTATATTCCGAAGATTGCAAAAGGGGTTGAGTTTAAACATAAATTTGGAGATTTGACTTAATTATTTAAATATATTAAAAAAATTAACATATTATGAATGAATATTAGTGTTCATAATATTAGTGGGTTTGTTATGATAAAACTTTTCATGATCATTTATATGTGATAATATAAATCAACTTAATAATGCATGAACATTAATGTACTTTTCATTCTTGATAATCATATAAATCAACTAATAAAAAAATGAGATTTAATGCATGTACATTAATTAACATAATAAAAAAAATGAGATTTAATGCATGTACATTAATTAACATAATAGTACATAATGTACTTCATCCATATAATTTTCAAAATATAATGTAATTTTTATAATATTTTATTATTAAAATCATATTTATTTTTGTTAACATTTAAGTTAGAAGAGATTTTTTCTCCATGAACCACATTATGTATAAATTGACATTTCACTTTTTTCCAAAACAATTGCCCCACAAATGCCTTTCATTATATGTTTTAACTCACTCACATATAAGATGACATGGTGTATAACACATTGAGGTACCTTGTTTTGATAAGTTGCACATTAATGATAATATCAATGTTTTGGGCATGAAAATAGTGATTAGGGGTTGAATTGGATTATGAATCATAATGCTTTGAATTTATACATTTTGCTTTGATTTATCTTTTTGGTGGTCCTTATCATCTCCTAGTCAAGTGTTGTCACTCTTAGCCAAAAGTTGTACTATTGGAGGGCTTAATAGAGGTAAGATGTCCATATCCTAGTCCATACATAACACACAATTTATCTTTTATATGATATCATTTCTTTTGAGTTGGTTGTCATGTCACTTGCAAAAGTTCATGTCTCAATCCCCAAAGCTATAATTCAAAATGCAAAGTTAAGAAACAAAAATAAAAACAAAGTCTAAAAACCAAGAAAGCAAGAGAAGCATGAGCTTTGCCTCCTTGCTAAGATGTCATCACCCCAATATTGTTACCCCCTATTAATTTTGCTAGTATCTAGGATAAGAACTATGTCCCAAAAAAACAAAACCATGCAATGACATATGGTATGGTTTGGGGTTTACTTCATGGGTAGATTACTTCATACACAAAGTTTCATGACTATGCCATCACCCATGAAGTAAACCCCAAACCATACCATATGCAATGATGACTATCATACACAACCTTTCATGACTATGCTATCACCCATGAGGTAGAGCCCAAACCATACCATAAATGGTTATGGTATGGTTTGGGGTCTACCTCATGAGTGATGGCATAGTCATGAAAGTTTGTGACTATCATACACAACCTTTCATGACTATGCCATCACCCATGAAATAAACCCAAAACATCTTATCTTGGGTACTAGCAAAACTAATAGGGGGTAATAATGATCATTCCTTGCCTAAACTTGACAAATTGTATAACTTTGTAAGCTAGTATTTGACTCCTCCAATTTTGATGGTGCATTGCATTGCATGAGCCCCTTATTGAATGATGGATTTCACATGACCACATACTTGATTAACACCTTGGTCCTTTGGAGAACATTGAGGGGCTATTAGCACACATGGAGGTTGCTTTACATTTTTGGGAGGACGTTGAGCCTTTTGATGGCATGGCTTATTTGTTGAGACACCTTAGCACCTATATGATGTGATCCTTTGATAATGAGGTGTTGCACCTTTTATGACGATTTGACACCTCTTGATGGGATGTTGCACCTTTTGAGGAGACATTGTACCTTTTGATGATGATATGATCTTTTGACAAGACATCACATTGCTTGGGGATGATATGCCACTTGGAGATGAAATGTTGCACCTCTTGAAGGCAACATTTCATTGTTTGAGCCCCCTACACATCATTTGGAGTGACCCACCCACTTCACCCACTTCTTGAGGTCATTTATGCCATACGTGTAACCTCTAGCATGCATTTGTGGTGGGTGATTTGATGTTGGAGCTTCTTTAATCTTGGAGGCATTGTTGGTAGTTTTAAATATCTTTCCACTCTTGTATCATGTATATTTTATGTATATTGGCCTTATCTCTAGGGTTTGTGAGAGATAAAGGCATTATTTTAAGTTTTTAGAGCTTTTAATGGATGATAAGGGTGCTTGATCTCTCATATAAATAAGAGAAGTACTTCTCACTTGTAAATCATCGCTACTTGTGGGGATTTATCACTACTTATCTACTACTACTACTACTACTTTCTTTCTCTCTCTCTCTATTGTTATCTTGTGGTATGATTGAATATAAGTATAATGTTGTTTATTTAGTGAGAGTTGTGCATTCTCTTGAATCTTTCTTGATAAAACCCTTCTTGTTGAAACCTTTGGAATGCTATTAATGAAGAACCTCTTAGTCCGAGATATTCTCCCCTCATCGAGGATATTCACCCTTAGACAAGGGTGCCACATACCCTCCAATCAATCCTCAGTTACCTTTCAACTAGACTAGTTGAGTGAAGTGTTACATGTCAACCTTGGATTTGCATGTTAACCTCGAGAACATCACCATGAAAGCACACTTGCATTGGGATCATCACCAATAAAGCACATTCCACATGTGTGAGTGATCTCCTTCTCATTTCACTCCAATTTGGCTAGTTAACTGACGACCACATGGCTAGTTAACTAGTACCAGGTGGCAGTTGATTATAGTGATTGGTGTGTCACATCTCTCTAGAACACTCCTAATGTGCATTAGCTTGGCTACTATGGCGAGTTAGTTGTGTCATACATAGTATATCACTTGTATTGTATCATTCTCTTACACAGACAATAGAAATTCTTTCATTCTTTTATCTAATTTTTGTCTTCTCTCTTTATCCACCATTGCAAGATGTGTACGCTTCATTGTTAGCTTGATCTTCTGTGTAGGTATCCCAAAAAATCTACATGGTATCAGATCCCATAGGCCGCTAGCAAGGATCATCACTAACACTCTTTTGCAGGTATTGAAGACTGAACAAAACAACAAGAAAGATGGAATTTCCTGCATCTGCAATTCTAACACCATATAACGACTTCGACTGGAAGCCAAGAATTATACACCTACTCAACGGTAAAGGTTTGTATCGGATAGCCATGGCCACATAAATATAACCCACCTCAGTGGAAAAATACAAGTACTTCAATCGCATGGACGAGACGTACGGTCTCCTATGCATGCATATTTCTCCTGACCTATGGTTTCACATCAATACATGTAAGACACCAAATGAGATCTGGACCACCTTGGTTGGTCTCTTTGGCAAGAAGGATGAAATGAAGGGCCATTTGCTTGAAGTAGTACTGAACTCCTTGGATCCAAAGAACTTTGACTATGTCCAAGATTTCTTCACCAAATTTAAATCTCTCTTTCGTGAATTGACAAACTGTGGCATTGACAAATCCAAAAAAGAAAAAAAAATGGTTCTTGCTATCATGGAAAAACTTGGATCGAAATTTAGTGTATTAATCTCCACATTTCATTCTACCAGATTCACTGCAAAGTAACCTGGATTATGCCCTCATTGTCACAGTTCATTAAGGCTTTGACATAGGAGTAGGATAATCTCATTCAGATGGGCATAATCAAGGGCCCCAAGGCACATGCACTTGTTGTGCATGATGGTAGAAATGATCAAAATTCTAAATCCAAACATAAAGGCAAAGGAAAAGCGCATGTAGAGCCAAAGAAGGAAGGGTACTCCAAATCCTTCAATGATGACTCGGTTCCAAAGATGGAAAAAGCAAGCAAGGGAAGAAGTGTGGTTACTGCAATCATAGGAATCGTCTAGAATCTACATGCATGTAGAAGAAAATAGATCTTATGACACAAATACTTCAAAAGAAAAATCTCGGGGACTTCATTCTTGAGGCTGCCAAGAAAAAGTCAGAAGATCAAGCCCCTAAGAAAGAGAATTCTCATGCATTAGTAGCTATTCATTCTTCTCCCGATGCATGGATTGTAGATTTAGGCGCTTCCCATCTAGATATTCTATCTTCTGTAACTGCGTGCACATGGCCTCCTATCCTCATGGGGGATGACTCTCCAGTTGAGGTCATCGGAAAAGGAAGAGTGGAACTAGATCATGGAATCTCTGAGAATGTCCTGCATGTTCCTCAACTTTCCGTGAATCTTCTCTCGATGTATTAGATTACACACTAGACTTCATGTCCATATTCGACATGCAAGACAACTCCAAAATTGTTGTCGAGGAGGTAAATCATAAATCTTAGTTATGCATTTTTTATAAGTTTATTGAACATGATTCCTCTGTACTACTTACGCATGTTGATGATAGTAGTAGATTATGGCACGAGAGGTTTGGTCCCCTGAACTTAAAGTACATGAAGCAACTTAAAAAGAAAGGGATGGTCATCGGGTTACCTAATATCCATTTTCCGAAGGGGTTTGTGAAGGATGTGTCCTTGGAAAGCATCCTCAAGAGAAGTTAAAGAAAGGGAAGGCTCACAAGGCCTTCTCTCCATTGGATCTGATTCACAATGATCTCATGGGTCCATTCCCACATCCATCCATCAACAAGGCAAGGTATGTGCTTACATTTTTGGATGATTACTCACGTTATACTTGTCTTAAGGCTGGGATACCATTGCAACACATAGTACCATATACTCCGCAACAGAATGGGGTTACTGAGCGGAAAAACAGATCTCTCAAAGGGATAATCAATTTCATGCTACATGCAAAGATACTTCCTCCCAAGCTTTGGGCTGAGGCACTTAATTATGCCAATCACATTCAAAACATATCTCTTCACATATTTGTTAAGGATAGGACTTCTTTCGAGGCTTGGAGCGGAAAAAAACTGGAAGTCACCCACTTTCGTATATTTGGATCACGAGCATGGGCCTGCATTCCCTATGAGAAGAGGAAAACATTAGATCCACATAGCCACCCATGCATATTTGTTGGTTATCTCGATGGTGTGAAGGGATATAGATTACTTGAACCCTCTACAGACCAACTCATCATCGAGCACAATGTCCAGTTTGAGGAAAGTCCCTTGCATGCTCCACATGAGCCACATATAGAGGCTTTTGTACTTCCACTAGTTGCAGATGATGAGTCCATACATTTGGATCACACTATATATGTGAGTTCTGATATAGAGTTGGAGGATTAAGAGCATACAAATGAACAATCAGATCATTTAGATGCAAAGTCAGTACATGAAGATGAGGAGCCAAGAGAAGATGCCCAAGTGGGCACAATCCACACTTCAGGATGCAAGAGACCTTGTTGGGGATCCAACGTATCCGAGGAGGACCAAATCTTAGTTTGAGGATCCTACTCATGTACTCATTTCCACTGAACCCATGATGCCTTTGCATTGTTATATGGTTCAATCTTCAGACCCGCAGTCCTACAGAGAGGTTGCAGGGAAGCCCTTCTAGGAAGCAACCATGCAGGAGGAGTACAACTCTCTCCTTGAGAACCAGACTTGGGATTTGGTTCCGCTTCCTTCAGATTGGTAGCTTGTTAGATGCAAATGCGTCTACAACACCAAAAATGAAGCAGAAAAACATGTGAGCAGACATAGGGCAAGACTGGTTTCCAAGGGATTTGAGTAGATACCCGAGATTGACTATGTTGATACTTTTTCTCCAGTAGAAAAGTTGGATTTTACAGGTTGGCCCTTGCCATTGGAGCAACTAGGGATGAAAAGTACATCAGATGGATACAAATAATGTTTTTCTTCACGGGATCTCTCAAAGGATATTTATATGGAGCAACCACCTGGAATCATACAAAATTCATGTTTAGTGTGCTAACTCAAAAATTCGCTCTATGGCCTCAAGTAGGCACCTAGAGCATGGTACGCAAAGATGAACTCCTACTTCCTCTCCAATATTTTTTTGATATGCAAATCTAATCCAATTGTCTACATGGTGAGGACCACTGACTCACTTCTAATACTAATCCTATATGTGGATGATCTCTTGATCATCGACAACTTAGTTTCAACGATTTCTATGGTCAAGGGCATTCTTCATGAAAATTTTTCGATGACGGACATGGGTCCACTCCATTTATTTCTTGGTCTTGAGATAAGACATTATTCATCAGTAATCAAGTTATATTAGGCTAAGTATGCTCAGGATCTCATGCAGAGATTCCACATGACATACTGCATTTCTGCACCTACACCATTCTTATCTAGGGTTAGAATTGAGGATGGTTGGGATACACCAGTGGTTGAAAACACCTTGTATAGACAACTTATGGGGAGCCTTCTATATCTCACCCACACTTGACTAGATCTATCATATGCAGTGGGGGTAGTCTCCAAGTACATGCAGGAGCCACATGAGTCACACTGGAAAGTTGTCAAACACATCCTCAGATAGGTTCAGGGCACCATCATTTATGGGATCCACTATGCGACAGGTTGCAAGTTGGACCTCATAGGGTTCACCTATTTTGACTGGGCTGGCAATGACACCGATCACAATTCCACCTACGGGTATATGTTGAGTTTGAGATCTGTCCTAATGTGTTGGTCAAGCAAAAAGGAGTCATTTATTGTTCTATCTTCAATAGAGGCCGAGTACAAGGGAGAAGTCAACATCACCATCCAAGCACTGTGGCTACATAACTTCTTCATCGAGCTCGACATTCAGTTCCACCATCCGAATGTCATTTGGTGTGACAACCAGAGTACATTCAAATTCTATCAAGATCTAGTATAGAGACAACAAACAAAATATATCAAGATATGTAGTGACCTCAATTAATTAAGCCTAAGAAAATTTCATACAATTAAACATAGAATTTCTTTCAATGCATAAATAATTCATTAATCATCATATAAGCATATAATATTTAGCAGAAATTAAATTATTTCAAAGCATGAAAATAAATTACATAATCATCACATAACCCAACAATTTCATAAATAAAAATACCTCAGCCTGGTGCTAAATTCCCGCTTATCTGGTTGTCCTCCCTGCTGCTCTGTCCAATTTCTTCTTGATGCTCTGACCAAACCCTGCCCAAAACCGACTAACCACCCAGCCAGTTAGGAGCAGCCTATCTGGCTCCCTAGCTCTAGGATTCCTGCCCCCCGAGCCAAACCTCCCAGCAACTTGGTGCCCCCTGCAAAAGCTCACCCAATCTCCAAAACCAAACTCCCAAAACCAAAAAATATGCAAAATAGGAAATACAGTCCTCTCCTCAAAATAATGCTTCCTCCCCAAATTTTCATAATCCCCTTCCCGAAGGCCTTTGCCCAGTCATATCTCCCCCCATTCACCGACTCCCTACCCTCCATTAATTACCTTATCCTTCCCTTTATTACCTTATCCCTCCACTCCATGCTTCATTCCCCCCTTGCATACGTAAAGTCTTATAATAATTAATTTAAAGTTATTTTGCCATTTAATTCATTACCCAAATATTTGAATGTGTTAAGTAATCAATTAATTAATTAATCAACATTTATTAAACAATAAATAAATAATTAATTAATATTATTAATAGTTAATCATTACTTAACTAATACACATTAAGAAAGTTAATTATTTAATTAACTATACTTAATAAACCCTATGCAACTATTTAACCAGGGTTGTTACAAGATCCATATGCATTTTATCAGGGAGATGGTTCATGACAGGGCCATTGATTTGCAATACTTCTTTTCCTTTGAGAAGATGACCGACATCTTCACCAAGACTCACACTCAGAAAAAAATCCATAGTTTGCATGATCATCTTGGAGTGAAGGACAAAATTTCCTACCAATTGGCTTTCTCTTATTTTGATACATTGTATTTTGAGGGGTTTTTTTTCCCATGAAGTTTTCCCTCTTTCCTCACTTTATTTCAGTGTTCATTAGTTGCATTGTTCATGGGTACCTAACATGACCTCTGTTACCGAGATCCATTCATTATGTATACTCCCTAGTAGTGTTCAAGGGGGGTGTTGGAGATATTACACACCCCTAGGGTTTTCCTTTCATTTTCTTTTTCTAAGTTTATTTGGCTGTGTTGAGGGTCCCTTATTCTGAGATATTCTCCCCTCATTGAGTATATTCTTCCCTAGACAAGGGTGCCACATACCCTCCAATCAATCCTAAGTTACCTTTCAGTTAGACTAGTTGAGTGCAGTGTTACATGTCAACCTTGGATTTATCACCAAGTGTTGCATGCTAACCTCAGGATCATCACCATGAATGCGCACTTGCATTTGGATCACCACTAGTAAAGCACATTCCACATGTGTGAGTGATCTCCTTCCCATATCACTTTGGTTTGGCTAGTTAACTGACGATTGCATGGTCAGTTAACTAGGACTACATGGAAGTTGACTCCAGTGAATGCCAGTGAGTGTCACATCTCTCTAGAACATCCCTAATGCACATTAACTTAGATACTATGGCGAATTAGTTGTGTCATACATAGTATATCACTTGTATTGTTTAATTCTCTTACACAGATAATATAAATTATTTCATTCTTTTCTCCAATCTTTGTCTTCTCTCTTCATCCACCATTGCAAGTTGTGTATGCTTCATTGTTAGTTAGATCTTTTGTGCAGGTATCTCAAAAAATCTACAATTTAGTCCATCATTTAGCCCCCATTTTTATTGGTTTACTATTTTCTCAAGGGCTAAATTGATTGATGTTGTCATAACTTATTACTAATGTAATTCATCATCTTTTTTTCAAGTTTTACAACAACAAATAGTTTTTGTTTAGTGTTTGTGTATCGTATTTTGCTATAAATTGACTTCTAAATATCCCTAAATCGTCATCAATTACCTTTTCCTTACCTTGATTACCTTATTTCATTAGTGGTAGATTGAGCAGCTATAAAGGAGGCCGTAGACTTGATTTTGTTTTTCCTAAGGATTTCTTGAGACCACTGGGGAAGCCTCCCTCGTGTTCGATCTATTCCTTCAATAAAGAGAGGGAATTTCTTTCCTAGGTGATATTTGTGACATTTTCCGATGTTCCACACTAATATTGGCATGATGCGAAGACTTTGCACTAGGGTGTAGATTGTGTGGTAACAATCATGTTATTAAAACTTTTGAAATTTACAATTCTTATTTGTGAAGTGGAACACATTTATAAGGTTATAATAACATATGATGTTACCGGGAAAAATCTCCAATAAAATAAAAAGATATCTTCAAAATCTCTAATAATTAATGAATATATAAAGTCACTTACCCTCTGCAAAAATATACATATATCTCCAGGAACAAAACTAAGCAAGAGTCATTGAAAGTTAAAGGAATTGAATCTTTGATGTGGGGTTGGGGATTGAACCTAGATTGGGATAACTCTGGATATATCATGGATAACTCTAGATAACTCTGGATCTATCAAATCCCTCAATATTTAAATATTTATGGTCGATATTGAAATATTTTTTTGTTATTAATATGTTTAAAATGTCACATGTCAACTCCACTCCATATTAAGCATGAAAAGAATTACACATCTCCTTCCTAGCACCTTTTGACACATCTCCTTCATAATGTTAAATACATTTTAAAACCTCAATATTACATATATTTAAAAGATTTGCATGCAACGATGTGCAACAAATTGTGAAATGTAAATGAAAAATTATTATTTTCATGCATAATGGTATTAAGAAACACGTCAATTGCTTCGCACCGTCATGATGAATCCCTAATCTCCTCTACAACAATACATGTATTCAAATCTCTAGCAAAGGGTTAGGCATGGTTGATTTAAGAAAGAGTCTTTCACATGGATGGATCTTGAGTTAAATCATTATGCATATGATTCAGATTTATTTTGAGAAAGAAATGACGACGGAGATATAACAATGAAATATACAGAGATATTGCGAGATACACAAAAATATTGCAATAAACACAGAGATACAATAATGAACAATTTTATTTATTAATGAGAGAATGTACAAAAACTGTAAAATTATAGATTGAATGACTTGCTAGAATAGTGGCAACTTATCTTTGAGAAGAGATGTGATGGCTACGCTCCTTCGCAAGAAGATGAGGATGTTTTCAATGAGGCTCTATATGCCATTTTAACATAAAGAAAATACAAAATCCTAACCCTGAAAGATGAAACACCAAAAGGTTTGCGGGCCTCGATGGGGGTAGTTGGCACGACAACTTCCCAAGGGCATAACTTTTGCATATGATCTATGTTTGGGGCATTATATACCTCACTGGAAAGGTCTAGTCGAGGAGTACATATTCTGTTCGATCGAAAACATGCATTCAATTATAATCTAAGCATTTTCATGCCCAAAAAATGTCGCTTAGGGCCTCAAAACGACCCGAAAGTTCAGGACCTGAAAAATCGTCAAGGTGGAAACCCATGTTTTGAGCCAGTGGAAAAGGAGAGTGGCCAACGATTTTTTCCTGGATCAATCCTCCCCCCTTAGGAAGCAATGTTATCCATCGCATCAAGTCCTTGGGGAATCTTTTGCTGAATCTGAACCTTGGTGAGCTGCTTGCCTTGCTGAAGAAGCTTCCCTACTCAGCTTGTTGAAGGCTTTCATAGACCTATTGTTGGAGGGGTTCGACCTGTTTAACCAATCTAGCTGCATGATATTCTTGAGTGTGAGAGGAATTTGTTGGTGAAGATGCAACATGAAGAACATGAAGGGATTTATCATAACTTGGTTTGACTGGGCAGTGTGGAGGAACCCCTGTAGGTGCTGTTGTTCCTGAGGTTAAACTTAAGGCTCAAAGAGTAATGTTAGGCATCAAGAAAGTTTGAAGAGAATGTTTTTAAAAATTTCTTTTTCTACCTTTAGTTATAAGAGAAAAGATCCTTAAATGAAATTAACAATATGGCAACACATAGGCCGTATTTTGCGTCCGAGTCACAATTGTAATATCGAATGGTGTGGGGGAAATTTACAAAACTGTTAAAAAAAGCAAGGCATCAATTGCTGAAGAATCTCACCTTGTTGCAGTGGAAGGAAATAGATAGCGCACCCTTGAAAAAGTACAAAGTACAATAATTCATATAGCTTGCAGGTCTTATTTTACTCACAGTAAACACAGAGAAAAAAATGCTCACTTAATAAACTATTGATATAATACGATTACAATAGTTGTACTACTAAATTGCAATCAAACATTTGTCAAGGAAATGCATAGAGAAATGTTGAGATATGAAAAACAGAAGAAACACATAACCTAAACTAAACAAAATTTGGAATCTTTGTTTGCACTTGTATTAATACTCAAAAGAGAGTTTTCTCTATTACATCCGACAAGAAGCAACCTTTAATAGATCTTGGATCTATGTATTTATACCAAACTGTCACAACTCAAAACGGTTGGAATTCTTATAATACAAATATCAAATATTTGAAATAATACAACAATGCATAGAAAATGATGAGCTTTGTTGGCATTCTCTTCTATCTCTTCATCTGTTGGAAGAAACACTTCTTTTCCTCATTCCCTTAGGCTGGACACCTCTGCCGTCTGGTCTTCTTAATAATTCGGCATAATGTCTTAGCCGTTGTAGTCCTGTTGCCATCTGTCCCTCCAGCCATGTTCAATAATGCAATGAAATTTTCTTACCTACTCACAACTGTGCTTTCTTTTCCATGCTCGATGCATTGGTTGCATTTATCTAAAAATTCCACCACCAGCTTTGATGGCTCAATTGTTTCATTGACCTCGAAAGTGTATAATTTCCTTTCCACTCGAGGAAGCCTTTCTTGGATTCTTTTCGCTTCTTGAGCTAAGGCCTGGAACTGTGAAATTGGGTTCACTAGCCATTTATTTATTTTAAGAAGGTCAATCTAGCTCATTTCCTGAATGGCAGCCATAGTTTCCTCTTTGTTTTTTCTAGAATTATGCTGATTCATTTCGATATCAATTTTCCCCAAGGCCTCCGCGATACTGCTTCCCTCAAAATCAATTAGTTTTTTGTCTAAGGATGATAATGCTTCTTGGCAAGAATCCTTCACCTCTAGGGCTAATATCTTTCTCTCTGCCAAATTCGTTTCCCACACCTTCAGGGCCATATCACCTCTTATTTGTTCAGAAGGGGAAAACCGAGGAAAATTAGGGACATTATCTTTCTGTGCCAATATGATGGCTTCTTGAAACTTAGCTCGAGTTGAGAGAGTTTCTCTTTCCTTAATATAGGCATCCTTCATAGCAAGGTCTACTGCCTGGTAGCACTTATGGATGGCATCAACCTTCATAAAAAGATCTTGTTGGGCCATTTCGAGTTTTTCGTTTATTTCCATTGCTTGAGTCTGGAAGGCTGAAATATCTACTGATGTACCTTCAGTCAAGTATAATATGGCTTGCAATTTCCTTATTAACTCACCATGTTGAGTGACCAATCCTTTGTTGGCCTGTGAATTTTGATGGAGCTCCTCGAGGTTAGCCCGCAACTGTTGGATTTGATGCCAGTCATAAGCTATGATTTGTTGAAAGTCTTGGCTCATCTTATTATTTACAGTATGTTCCATGGTCAACATTTGATCTTGCAACTGCCCGACCAATAATATTTTCTATCTTAGTTTCTCTGCCAAATTCTCCACAGACCATTGATTTGCAGTGGCAAAGGCACCCAATGAACCTGCAACTTATTTCATGAATTCTGAATCATCGTGATTATTTCCATCATACAACATCCTCTCCCTTTTGGTTATTACCCCGTCTTTCTGCTGTGATTCTATTTTGACGATGGCCCTCCATTTATTTCTAAAGAATAAATCCGAAGGAGGCATCTCTTCAGGAAAGATTGGGGTGATATCACCTACAAAAATGACTTCGGAACTAGGATTTCCGAAACTAGACTGCAGAGGTGTCAATGAAGTAATAGGAGTACCAATCTTCATAGGCAGTTTTTTCTCTACTATATTGGCGACAGGTGTGGCTAGTGTCGAAGGAGATGCATCCTACCCTTGTTTTAGGAAGGCTTCGAGCTGAGCCATTGCTTGAGGGCCCAGTGGAATTGATAATGAAACTTCTAATTTTTGAGTCAAAACTTCAGAGCTCTTTGGGTTTTCCTCGATATTATGTTTACCAGAGTACTCTGGTTCAAAACTTGGAGGTATAGATTCCTCTGTAGGAGGAGCGACTATCAACTCTCGTTGTAGTACTTTCGACAAACTGTTTCTCTTGTGTCTTTGGAAACTGATGAAACTGGCCTGTTGATCTGGGGACAAGGTTTGGAATCTGTTCAGTGCCTCCTCATAAGACCTAACTCCCTTGAATATTTCATCATGTGGGGAGTTTTCATCCACATATCTTTTCATGTTCTATTGGACCAGGTGGTTCTCCATGATTTTGTGTGGGTCATTCCTTTTAAATTCGATGGCAACCAATTTGACATTTTCCAAAGTTGCAGCCTCCACTTTGGAATGAACGAAGTCTAATAGTGAAAACATACCAACCTTGATAGGGAATGTAGGCCATACCTTTTTCTGGGTTGCCTTAAGCTCCTTACTGATGCTTCCTGTTACTGTATGGTAAAATACCTCTCTGCATACTAGTTGGTCTGGTAAAAATTGCGGGAGAACATGGGGAGGAACTGAGCATCCGAAAACCATGATATAAGATAAGTTTTCTTAAATGAACCAATCTCCTAGTTTTCCCAGATTTCCCATGATCCTGTCTGAAATCTAAGGAGGGTTTTGACCATATATGGCTATATGAACAAACACCACTACATTGTGGTAGATTTCTTAAAATAAATCTTTGGCCTTTTCCTCCCACAACTTGGAATGGTAAAAGTGGATAGGCTCTGCATTGGTCGGGGTCCAACTTCAATTCATCAATGGGAAGGGAGTCATGAAATAGATAGTGTCCATGACATACACACACATATAGAAAGGGGTAGGCTGCTCCTTTGATTTTTCCATTTTGTATTCAATAATTTCTTTGGCCAAATTGTCTCACAAAACTTTGGCCCAATTAAAAGTGTATCCCTCAACCACTTCGTGCATGATCGACACCCATTCAACCGGGAAATGAGTAGGACTCTTCTTCTTGAACAGTATATAGAGCATCATGGATATGTAAATCATGTGAGTGTCCAACGACGCTGTGGCATACGTGCCATGAGCGTCGGCCCTGAACTTCTCTGGGTGCCCCCACCAGGACTTGATTGTATCGGGATAACTTTTGTCATATTGCATGCATTCCTATTGCTCAAACTCCAACATAAATTCAACATTGTAATTATATTTAGGATCGAGAGATATCTTATACATTACTTGGAGGTGTTCTGGTCAGAAAGAACCAACAACAACCTTTTGATGGTTGAAAATGCTCCTGGTTTGGACATCGATGTTTTCAAGGGCCCAACTTATCATCTCATTATACGACATGAGTCTCGGCCGCACAACTATCTTGTGTAGCTTCGAATGGGCTATATATCTGAGTTTATCTTCATGAGTATCATCTACTTCATCACCAGAATCTTCTGGGCAGTTTATAATTTCATGTTCCAAAACCCCAAACACCTGTGTCCAAGATTTAATAGAGTCTATAGCTCGCGACGTAGTGTCTGACATAACGTCCACATTCGGATTTGAACTCTCACAAGTTGCATCAGTATTCTTCATCATCTTCCATGGTGCCATGATATCAAGAGAACATAACGAGGTTACCTATTGTAGAGGAATTGCGTGAGCTTCTCAATCAGATAAAACTTGCTACTTTGCAAAAGGTGAAAATGAAATTCAAAATCGAAGTATTCTTATTCACATCAGATGCATTGATTCTAGTATAGCTTTACTGACGAAAAATTTATTAACTTTAATGGAAAAGTCTACTTGGTGATCCGGGATCCACATTTGAATCATTACCGTTGATTTGTCATAAATGTCATTAATATTTGGCGATTCATGTTTGGGAAATTTAGATGAGATAGAGTGAGAATTATCTGAATCTTGAATTTGCGAAGGTTAATCTCTGGACAATCATTTTTAACACTTTAATTAATCATGTTTAAAAAGTGCGTTAATTTTGAGTGTCTTTGCAGTTAAGACTTCGAGAACTTTAAATGTAGCTCGAGAGAAAATCTTCGAAACCCGAAACTGTGAAGTGATTAATTATCCGATAATCGATTTTAAGTCTTAATAAATCATATTTGACTTTAAGTGTTTTAGAAATTCGGACTTCGGGGATTTTAGGATACGATGAGGGATAAACGTCCAAATTCCAAAGTGCGAAATCATTAATTATCTCTTGACCATGATCAACTTAATTAATTAAAATTTAATAATTCGACATTTTGGTGTTTCGGTGATTTGTGAATTAGTTATTTGCTATATTTCCGAAGGGTCATCTCCCATAGTGACGTGTAGCAGATGACGTCATTCTAGATGACGTGTTGAGAAAAGGGAGGTGCCACGTGCTACTTATAATTGAATGAATCTTCAAATGAAAATATCAGAAATGGGTGCCACGTGTCAACTTGGGGAAGACTCAAATGATACACGTGTACCACGACTTATGTCCTTCAAAGGTTTAAGAAAAGTGATGAGCAATAACTTTTGGGCTTCGGGAATTTTATCGTTAAGACTTATCGAAATGCCCAAAGTGAGAAGCTCCAGAGCGACCTTTAGTGATTTATGTCTTTAACCATTAGGCGACTCCAAAAATCTAGAGAAATTAGGATTACTTTATCAAACGGAAAAAAATCATCCACGACAGATATCACGCGCACCTTATTACTGATTAACCAGAACTGAATTTGATTTAAAATTCGAAAGTTCTTGTCTAAGTTACTATTTTGGGAAAAATCATAGTTTCATGAAGTGGAGAATGTAAAGCTCAAAATTTCAGGATTATACGTGTTCCAACATAGGCTCCATCTGGGAATCACGTCTCCCTGCAAGACGTTGAAGAACAATAGACTGAGTGCCTTTATTGGGTGAATGGAGTCATTATTACATTTCTAGAAAACACGCATTTCATGGACTAATCATACACAATTTTTTTTAGCTTCAACCGAATCTCAGAAAACCTTCAAAACACACCTAATTATTGATCTCAAGTTAGGCTATTAATAATTTCCCTTTCTTAAAACTGAGTTTGAATCTGCTTAACATAATCGAAACAACTTTAACTGAAATATTAGACTTTGGTCGATTTCATTCACATCAAGGTTAAGTAAATTTAACGATTTATTAGGGAATCCCTTGTTGGTTTAGAATGTAAATATTATCGAAAAGAGAACTAGATACCAGAGTATGTTATTTACGTGTATGAAAACCTTACAGATATCATAGATATTGCTTCACTGCCAACGAGCCTATTCAGTACCCCGGTGAAGTTATCTACATCTGCCATTGAATTTCCTTTCACCACTTCAATTCACATTTTACTAAGATGAGGGCAATCATTACATGAATTTCCTTTCATCATCTCATTTGGACAAAATGGGGGCAATCAAATTACAAATTTCCTTTCACCATTTGTGTTGGAATAGATGGGGGCAATCAGATTATGAATTTCCTTTCACCATCTGTCTTATATTTTAATATTTTTGAAGTGGGGGCAATCAATTTGTATGTATCATACAAGGGATGATATCTGCTTAAATATTAACAACGGAGGTCTGTCAACAATTTTTTGATTGTACTTTGGACTGATTTTCTCTCGATATTCAATACACCTTCACCTATAGGGAAGATTTTATGGGAATTTTTTATTTTCAGGGATTGACCTTGAGTGAATTAATCAGTTTAAAATATGATAGAAGAGATAAAGTTATTAGGATTAGCCTAGACATGCTTTCTTTCAGTTAAAATCATAAGAATCATAAAGATTTTCACCTAATCTCATTTTGAAGGTATGTTTTTAAGTTTTCAGAGTCAAGGTGAAATTCTTTCTTTCTATGAAGACCAAGGGAAGTATCTCAAAATTCAGAAGTGAATAAAAGTCTGGGTATAGGAAAAATAAAACAAAACGAGGGCTCAAAAGGGTCTGACACGGAAGAATTTCATTTCCATATGAGTTTGTTTCTTGCTTATCCAACTTCTCTCTAGACCTACTTTTATTCCTATTTTCTTTTTCTTTTTATTTCATTTTTGTTTTATTTTCATTTTATTCGGATAAGGGTCAAGAATTAATCTATAGACTTATACTTTTCTGGTCCTTGATCAAGTGACAATATTTACATGGGTAAAACCTCATTTATATCCGTTAATATTTCCTTAGAATTTTAGCTTGAACTATAAGTATAGGAGTTCATACCTCGGATTTCATTTATATTTTCAATCAAGCCAATCATTAATTCATCACCTGTTTTGAAAGAAAGCAAATGTTTTGAAAAATTAGTGTTGGATTTCGATACCTCCTCATCTCTCATCTGATAGTAGGTATTCTGCATGGGAACAAAATGGGAAATGTCAGAAAATTCCATAGAATAGAAATGATATGCAATACAAATATTTTATATTTTTCTTTTATGATATCAAATAAGGATGGGTTTATTTACAATGAAAAGTAAAATTTGGATAATCTACAAAGAAAATAAAATTGCAAATCAAAACAGGAAACCAAACTGGTATATATAATGGGAATGTGAAATATGATTATTGCATAAAATGTTTTAGGTAATGCCCGTTGATAGGGGTGTCAAGAGTTTTTTCTGTCGAGATTTTCTAGTAAGAAGGAATTTTTTCCCTCAGCGGCTGCAATCCTGAATGGTCCGAACCAGAGATGGTTGAACTTGCCATGTTTTCCTACATCTTATTTTCTAGCGCCCCACTTTAAAACGAGATATCTAGGAAGAAACTCCATGTATTTAGCCTTTTTTATCGAAAAAGGGCCCTCATATTATCTTGGTACTTATGAAGTCTGTCATCTACTTCGGCCCTATTTTGTTGGACTTCAATTATTTGATTTATCCTTATTATAACTTCATTTGGATCTTGATTTGCGTCTTTCCAAAGCTTCATCACAGGAATAGAAAGGTTGATAGGAAGGACGATGTCAATACCATAAACCATTTGAAAAGGGGACATACCTATTGATTTCTTGGCGCTGATTCGATTTGCCCATAAGGCGTATCCAAGCCTTTTTATTTTTTGTCGACACCTTTTTGATTATAGTCATCAGGATCTTGTTGGATGATTTAGCTAACCCATTCCCCTGAAGATAGTAGTCTGTAGAATGTCCTAACATGATGTTGTATTTTGGAAGAAATTGATCATTGCTATAGATTTGAAAGCTTGGGCGTTGTCAGTGACTATTTTACGAGGGAAACCAAATCTCTATAGGATGTTCTCTTCCAAGAAGTTTATTACCACTGAATCCATAGCATTACAAGTAGGAATGGATTCGACCCAATCATTAAGTAATCGATAGTGGTTAATATCCATTTATGTTGGGTGCTCGACTGCGGATTGATTTCTATAATGAAATCTAGACCCCATTGTTGGAAGGGAGCTTTTGTTTTGACCAGGACTAAAGGTAATGCATGGAGATTTTTCTTATCAGAGAATAATTGACAAGAGTTGTAGGCTCTGACCTTGGCATTCACATCAGTAAATAATTTTGGCCAATAATACCCAGCGCTTAAAATCTTGTAGGCCGTTTCCCTCCAAGCGTGGTGTCCTCCACACACTCCTTCATGAAATTCATTTATGACACCTTCTGTTTCAGTTTCTATTAGGAAAATTAACAAGAAACCTAGAGGATCCTTCCAGTACAATTGACCATCAATAATACAATATTTAATCGCGTGTAGTTTCAAAGTTCTCTCCTTGGATGGAGTCATGTTATTCGGGCATCAAAGGGTAAGGAGATATGAAACAATATCACGATACCAAACAGAGGAATAAAAATTATCTTCAATCTGAATTGTAGGTGTTATGTTGTCAAGTTCCTCTATATCTGGTATATATTAGTGTGATTCCAAGTGGTTTATCCCGAGCACCTTGAAATTTGATTCTTCTAACAATTTCCCCAGGCCATGACCTTTGACTAGCTTGGTTGGTTTTACTTCTAGACCAAACTCTTGAATTTTAGCCAACCACAAACCTCTTTTTCCATCACTATCTGGTTGGACCAAGACGTCTTTGACAACATTTGTTGGCATGTAAGCGATTATTTTGGAGTGCAACACAAATGTTCTGAAAGCTTTGAGATCTTTCACCATTGCGTAAGCTTTTTTTTCAAGTATATCATATTTTAATTCTCCGTCCCTGAGACTTTTGCTGAAAAAGGCTATTGGTTGCTAAAAACCTTCTTCATTCTTTTGTAGGAGAACCACTAGGATAGTATGTTCATAAGTGAAAGAGAAGATCAAGAATTCCTTGGTATAGTCTGGACCGGCTAACATTGGTGCTTCTCCTATAGATTTCTTGACTCGCTCGAATGATGCTTTAGATTCACCAGTCCATTTCACTTCCTTGTCTTTCTTCAACATATCTGTGATCAATTTAATTATTTCAAAAAAATTGGGAATGAATCTTCTCAAAAAGTTGATCTTTCCTAAAAAAAATTGAATTTCTTTTCTGTTCCTAGGAATATTAATTGTGTCTATAGATTCAACTCGCTTAGGATCAACCTTGATTCCTTATTTTGACACTATATGACCCAAGATATTACCTTCTTGCATAACAAAGTGTGATTTCTTAGGATTAAGAGACAAACCAAATTTTCTGCATTTCTCAAAAGTTTGTTTGTGTACCAAATGTTTTGCATCAGAGTTAGAAAAAACTATCAAATAATCGAGATAAATAAAAACAAATTTGTCTCTTTCACCGATGAAATATATATCCATTGCTCTTTGGAAAGTAGCCCCTGTGTTCATCAAACCAAATGGCATTTTATCATACATGAAATTTCCCCATGGAGTGGTAAACACAGTTTTTTCTTTGTCGTCTTCATGGACAACAATTTAATTGTATCCTGAAAAACCATCAATCATGGAAAATCTATTAGCTCCAACTACTTTTTCTAGGACATGATCCATTTTTGGTAGTGGGTAGTTGTCTTTGAGGGATGACCAATTTAAATTTTTGAAATCTACACAAAGCCTTATTTATCCATTTTTCTTCCTGATGGGTACCAAATTTGCTACCCATTCGGAATACCTGAGTGGAACAATAATCTTTTTGTTGAGAAGCTTCTTGAATTCCCTTTCTATCACTGGCATGAGGATAGGATTTATCTGTCTAAGCTTCTGTCTGAAAGGTTTGATGCCATGCTTCAAAGGAATCTTATGTTCAATTACAGAGGTATCATAAGTGTTTATATCGTCATAGGACCATGCAAAGATGTCTTTATACTATCCAAGCAACTCGGCGTACTTACTCTTCATTTGGGATGGAAGGTATTTAGATATATTGACCAGTTTAGGATTTTCCACAGTTCCTATATTACAGTCTTCAACCTCTTAGGGTTGAGGATGTAAGGTAGATTTTAATGGTATGTCATCATGGTCAAACAATCTCTCTAAGGGGATCAGACCTCTAGGGATATGATTTTTTTTAAGCACAAGCATACGGTGATTTGCAATCTTATCCTAGAACTTTTAAGGGTTTTCACCTTCCTGCATGACCCAGATAGGATCGTTCTAGTTTTCCTGATCTATGTGAGTTTCAGAGAACTCGTCAACCATTTCAAGGAATTGTTTAATTTGTTTGTCGTCTTCAAAGAATTTCCAGTGCTGAACATTATTTGGGATCGAAGGTCTGTGTTTCATTTCAATGTGATATTTCAGTTTTAGGACAATAGGTGGTACAAAGGTAGCCGTAGCTTTGTCTAAAGAATCGGCCTGTTGATTTTCCATTATGGGAATGGATTGAATGTTAAAGGACGAGAATAAATTTTATATCAAATCCCAGGCACAATTTTTGTATGATCTTAGCCTTGGATGCTTGGTTTGATACTGCTACTTTATTTTTTTTACAATAAGCCCTGCATCACCATAAACTATCAGATGTTCAATTTTTAACTTTCTGGCAGATTCTAATCCTAAGACTAGAGCTTCATACTCATAGACATTATTTGTATAATCAACCTCCCATTGTAATCTATATGAAAAGGGTATAACTTACTCATCTCCTGGCGCTACAAATAACACTCCATCCCCTGCTCCTTCACATGATGAAGCACCATCAAAAAACATTTTCCATACTCCTTGTCTACTATTTACACTTTTCTTTTTTTTGTCTATTTTTTTATTTATTTTCTTCTTCTGTACATTCTTCGAAATCATCATCTATTGATAATATACAATTTCCTAAGTCCTGATCGAAAACATAGTCTAGGCAATTGTTTGGGTTTTGGGGGTCACTTACAATATATGTCAGTCTAGTCTCTCTGTACAATCAAGTAAATTGTCTATCGAAAATTGGGATCATAGCATAAGTTAATACCATTTGAAGTGATACTCCTAATTTGGTGCCCCAAGACCTAGATAACAACATGCCATACTTAGAAGGGACATCAGCGAGGACTACATCCATAAGGATAACTTTTACAGGGATCTGTGCAAGATTTACTACCAAGTATTTGATCATGCCAAGACACTTAAATTTCCTAGAATCAAACGAGTATAAGTCTTGATAAGGTCTAGTGATTTCGAGGCCCAATTTTTCCATGATAATTTTAGGCATTAAATTATGGGAGGCCCCAAAATCTAACATGCAGTTGTGGAGTAAGTGGTCATGCACATTTAATGTAATATAAAACATAGCAACATAATCCTTAGTATTTTTGATGTGAGAACCAAACATGATCGTAGGTCTTTCATCTTGTATATTGATAACATCTGCGTGACATTCAACATCGGAAAAATTTATCATTTTAACAATCTGTTTTTTATAAATCAGATTTTTGGCAAGCTCAACCAGGGGCATGGGGATTTTAATTTTATTAAGTTTGTTTTCTAAACTGAAACCTCCGATTTCTTTTTCAAATTTTCTGGTTGGATCTTCTGCTTCTATATTTTCTGGGTTTTTTGTTTGTGTTTCTCTTGTTTCAACTGGTTTTGTTCGGGCAACTTGTGATTCAACTAGCGGTTTAGTAACAACTGCCTCATTTGTTTTATTTCTTGTCAAAATATTTTTCGGTGGATCCTTTGTAGGATTTTTTTCTCTGGGCCTTAAATCGTACTTCTATTGGATTTTGGCCATTATTGATTTGGTGAGTCCTTGATATGAAGATTCTCCCAGATTATTGATACTTTCCTGACTATTAAACATGGGTTCTAGGTCTAGAGACTTTTCATAATCCTACCTAGTTAAAGGAGGCTCCAGGTCGTCATCGCTAAGGTTGTTTAGATCCTCTTCTAACTCCTCATAATTTTTTATGTCATCCCTTTGCATAAAATTTTCAATTTTAAATGGGGCTTGGATATTTTGATCTTCATTTTTTTATCTATATTTGTTGCGTCTGAGGGTTTGGGTTTCTTATGAAATGATTTGTATCGAATGGATCAGGTTTGGCTTGGTATAATTCCATCTTGGATATTTTGTTTGATAAGTCTTTAAATATTTTATCCATCTCATCTATTTTTTCTTCTGCGGATTTCCCAGATCCAGATGGCCCAGCCTATTCTTTGAAATGGCTAGGTTTTTTAGTTCCTGTATCAACTTTGGTTTTTAATTTACCGAATGCCATCATATTTGATTCGATTTCTATGGCATGATCTTGCATTCCTACTAGAGTGGCAGATCTTCTTTCTCTTAAGAGGAGGGAAAAGTCGGGTTCAAAATCCCCTGCAAAAGTTACCTTTGCTGAAGGTTGAGAGGGTTTGACTTCGACTGGGATCTTGTTGTACAATTTATTGAACCTCTGAGTAAATTCAAGAACTAATTCATAATTCTTTTTTCTTAAATCCCTAAAGTCAGTCAAATAATAGAGATGGTCTTTCTTTTCTCCCCACTATCTTAAAAAGGCATTTTCTAGATCATCATATGACCGTAAGGACCCTATTGGGAGTCCTCGAAACTAGGTTCTGACTTGTCCTTCAAAGGTTTGTAAAAAAATACTTGAGTAAACATCTTCATGCTCGATGCCAAGGATATCAAAAAACTGATAAAAAAAAGGCTATGTGCTCGGTTGCGGTTAAATCTCCTTCCCCCATAAATTTTGGTAGGTTTTTCATATAATTTTCAGGTAAATTATGAAGGATGGAAGGGAAGACCAAGGGAGCATATCTGACAACTACCTTGGCAAAGATTCTAGGGGGTGGAGTTTGTCCTTGAACTTTTCCACCTGCTCCTCCGCCTCCGGCGCCACCTCTTCCAACAACTATTGGAAGTCTAGGGGACAGACTTTAGGAAAAAAGGGGATTTTCAAAAACTTCGAGGGACTGAAGTGGTGACCTTTCGACTACTTCAGGATGTGACAAAGGAAGTTTCAGAGAAAGGTCATTAGGATATGAAAAATCTAGAAGAGGAGGAAAACGGAAATGTGGAATGGTTTCCTCGGATTTACAAGATGTATATATAGGAGAACTGATAGGGGATGAATCGGGGTATAAAATATATTCTTCAGAGTTTTGGAAAACTGAAACCTTTACTTGGGGCAAGGATGGAATCAATAGAGTGACAATGAAAACATGTATAGAGAGGGATCTTTTTTTTCTTACCGGTAGGAGTATTAATCGAGTCAATCTCAATCTTTATCTTGGATACAATTTCCTCTTGATTCTCAAGCTTTGCCTCGGGTTTACTAGTTTATGCCTCCAAAGAGGGTACTTGTTTAAAATTCTCTTCAGGGGTTAGTTCTTCAATCGAAACCTTAGCATTCAATTATGTAACTTTGGGTTGATATATTTTACCTGCTGATGCAGCAGTGGATTTGAGGTATCCCTTTGGTTTCAACAACCTTTCGGGATCTCATATTGGTGTGGTATGCATATCATTTGGATTATTTCAACTGAATGCCAGTTTTATCTGTGGTGGAGTCACCAAGTGAAAGATAAAAATAAGCCTTACTTCTGTATTCAATCTTTGTTCACTATCAAAGATAGAAATTTACCTTGTCATTTTCTAGGTAAAAATAACTTCGTTTGTCCGTCCCCAACAACAGCGCCAAAAATATGTTCCTGAGATTAAAATTAAGGCTCAAAGAGTAATGTAAGGAATCATGAAAGTTTGAAGAGAATGTTTTTAAATATTTCTTTTTCTACCTTTAGTTATAAGAGAAAAGACACTTAAATGAAATTAACAATATGCCAACACAGAGGCCCTATTTCGCATCCGAGTCACAATTGTAATATCAAATGGTGTGGGGGAAATTTACAAAACTATTAAACAAATTAAGGCATCAATTGATGGAGAATATCACCTCATTGTAGTGGAAGAAAATAGATAGCGCACCCTTGAACAAAGTACAAAGTACAGTAATTCATACATCTTGCAGGTCTTGTTTTACTCACAGTAAACACAGAGGAAAAATTGCTCACTTAATAAAGTATTGATATAATACGATTACAATAATTGTGATACTAAATTGAAATCAAACATTTGTTAAGGAAATGAATATATAAATGTTGAGATATGGAAAAAAATAATAAACACATAACCCAAACTGAACAAAATTTGGAGTCTCTATCTGCACTTGTATTAATACTCAAAGGACAATTTTATCTATTACATTTGGAAAGAAGCAACCTTTAATAGATCTTGGATCTATGTATTTATACCAAATGGTCACAACTCAAAACAATTGGACTTATTATAATAAAAATAAAAAATATTTGAAATAATACAACAATGCATAGAAAATGATGAGCTTTGTTGGCATTCTCTTCTATCTATTCGTCTGTTGGCAGAAATACTTCTTTTCCTCATTCTTTTAGGCTGTACATCTATGTCGTCTGGTCTTCTTAATAATTCAGCATAATGTCTTAGCCGTTGTAGTCCTGTTGCCATTTTCCCCTCCAACCATGTTCAATAATTCAATGACATTTTCTTACCTACTCACAACTGTTCTTGATTTTCCATGATCGATGCATTGGTTTCATCTATCTAAAAATTCCACCACCAACTTTGATGGATCAATTGTTTCATTCACCTCGAAAGTGTATAACTTCCTTTCCACTTGAGGAATCCTTTCTTGGATTCTTTTCACTTCTTGAGCTAAGGCCTGGAACTGTGAAATTGGGTTCACTAGCCATTTATTTATTTTAAGAAGGTCGATCTGGCTCATTTCCCGAATGGTGCCCAGAGTTTCCTCTTTGTTTTTTCTAGAATTATTCTGATTCATTTCGATATCGATTTTCCCCAAGGCCTCCGCGATACTACTTCCCTCAAAATAAATTAGTTTTCTTTCTAATGATGATAATGCTTCTTGGAAAGCATCCTTCACCTCCATGGATAATCTCTTGCTATCTGCCAAATTCATTTCCCACACCTTCAAGGCCATATCACCTCTTATTTGTTCAAAAGGGGAAAGCTAAGGAAAATTAGGGATATTATCTTTCTGTGCCAATATGATGGCTTCTTGAAACTTAGCTCGGGATGAGTGATTTTCTCTTTCCTTAATATAGACATTCTTCAGAGCAAGGTATACTTCCTTGTATCACTTCTGGATGGCATCAACTCTCATAAAATGATCCTGCTAGGCCATTTCCAGTTTTTTATTTATTTATTTATTTCCAGTGCTTGAGTCTGGAAGGCTGAAATATCTACTGATGTACCTTCAGTAAGGTCTAATATGGCTTGAAATTTCCATATTAACTCATCACATTGAGTGACCAATCCTTTGTTGGCCTGTGAATTTTGATGGAGCTCCTCGAGGTTAGCCCACAACTGTTTCATTTGATGCCGGTCATAAGCTCTAATTTGTTCAAAGTCTTGGTTCATTTTATTCTTTACATTTTGTTCCATGGTCAGTATTTGATCTTGCAACTGTCCCACCAACAATATTTTCTGTCTTAGTTTCTCTGCCAAATTTTCCACAGACCATTGATTTGCAGTGGAAAAGGCACCCAATGAACCTGCAACTTCTTTTACAAATTCTGAATCATCGCGATTATTTTCGTCATACAACATCCTATGAATTTTGGTTATTACCCCATCTTTCTGTTGTGATTCTCTTTTGATGATGGCCCTCCTTTTATTGCTAAAGAATAAATCCGAAGGAGGCATCTCTTCGAGCAAGATTGGGGTGAGATCACCTACAAAAATGACTACAAAACTAGGATTTACGAAACTAGACTACAAAGGTGTCAATGAAGTAATAGGAGTACTAATCTCCATAGATAGTTGTTTCTCTACTATATTGGATGTAGGTGTGGCTGGTGTCAAAGGATATGCATCCTTCCCTTGTTTTGGGAAGGTTTCGAGCTGAGCCGTTGCTTGAGGGCCCAGTGGAATTGATAATGAATCTTCTAATTTCTGAGTCATAACTTCAAATCTCTTTGGGGTTTCCTTGATATTATGTTTACCAGAGTACTCTGGTTAAAAAATCGGAGGTATATATTCCTGTGTAGGAGGAGTGGCTATCGAATCTCCTTGTAGTACTTTCGACAAACTATTTCACGTGTGTCTTTGGAAACTGAGGAAACTGACCTGTTGATCTAGGGACAAGGTTTGGAATCTGTTCAGTACCTCCTCATAAGATCTAACTCCCTTGAATATTTCATATTGTGGGGAGTTTTCATGCACATATATTTTCATGTTGTATTGGGCCAGGTGGTTCTCCACGATTTTGTGTGGGTCGTGCCTTTTAAATTCGATGTCAACCAATTTGACATCCTCCAAAGCTGCATCCTCCACTTTGGAATGACCGAAGTCTAATAGTGAAAACATACCAACCTGGATAGGGAAGGTAGGCCATACCTTTTTCTGAGCTGCCTTAAGCTCCTTGCTAATGCCTCCCATTACTGTTTGGTAAGATACCTCTCTGCATACTAGTCAGTTTGGTAAAAATTCTGGGAGAGTATGGGGAGGAACTGAGCATCTGAAAACCCTGATATAAGAAAAGTTTTCTTCAATGAACCAATCTTCTATTTTGCCTAGATTTCCCATGATCCTATCTAAAATCCGAGGAGGGGGTTGACCATATATGGCTATATGAACAGGAACCACTACATTGTGGCAAATTTCATAGAATAAATCTTTGGCCTTTTCCTCCCACAACTTGGAATAGTAAAAGTGCATAGGCTCTGCATTGGTTGGGGTCCAGCTCCAATTCATCAATGAGAAAGGAGTCATAAAACAAATAACGTCCATGAAATACAAAAACATATAGAAAGGGGCAGGCTGCCCCTTTGGGTTTTCCATTTTGTATTTATTAATTTCTTTGGCCAAATTATCTGACAAAATTTTGGCCCAATAAAAAGTGTAGCCCTCGTCCACCTCGTGCATGATCGACACCCATTCAACCAGGAAATGATTAGGACTCTTCTTACTGAACAGTCTACAAAGAATAATGGATACATAAATCATGTGAGTGCCCAATGATGCTGTGGCATATGTGCCATGATCATCGACCCTGAACTTCTCTGGGTGCCCCCGCCAAGACTTGATTATATCGATATAAATTTTTTCGTATTGTATGCATTCCTGTTGCTCAAACTCCAACATAAATGAAACATTGTAATTATATTTAGGATTAGGAGATAGATTATACATTACTTGGAGGTGTTCTGGTCGAAAGGAACCAACAACAACCTTTAGATGGTTGGAAATGCTCTTGGTTTGGACATCGATGTTTTCCAGAGCCCAACTTATCATGTCATTATATGACATGAGTATCGACCACACAACTATCTTGTGTATCTTTGAATGGGATATATATATGAGTTTAGATTCATGAGTATCGTCTACTTCATCGCCAAAATCTTCTGGGCAGTTTATAATTTCATGTTCCAGAACTTCGTACACCTGTGTCCAAGATTTAACAAAGTTTATAGCTCACGATGTAGTGTCTGACAAAATGACTGCATACAGGTTTGAACCCTCACCAGCCGCATCAGTCTTCTTCATCATATTCCATGGTGCCATGATATTGAGAGAACATAACAAGGTTACTTGTTGCAGAGGAATTGCGTGAGCTTCTCAAGTAGATAAAACTTGCTACTTCGCAGAAGGTGAAAATGGAATTCAAAATCGAAGTATTCTTATTCACATCATATGCATTAATTATAGTATATCTTTATTGATGAAAAAATTATTAACTTTAATGGAAAATTCTACCTAGTAATCCACGATCCACATTTGAATCATTACTGTTCATTTGTCATAAATGCTATTAATATTCGACGGTTCGTGTTTGGGAAATTTAGATGAGACAGAGTGAGAATTATCTGAATCATGAATCTGCAAAGGTTAATCTCTAGACAATCATTTTTAACACTTTAATTAATCATGTTTAAAAAGTGAGTTAATTTTGAGTGTCTCGACAGTCCGGAATTCGGGAACTTTAAATGTAGCTTGAGAGAAAATCTCTAAAACCCAAATCTGAGAAGTGATTAATTATCTGGTAATCGATTTTAAGTATTAATAAATCATATTTAACTTGAAGTGTTTCGGAAATTCGGACTTCAGGGATTTTAGGATACGATGAGGGATAAACGTCCGAAATCCAAAGTGAAAAATCATTAATTATCTCTTGACCATGATCAACTTAATTAATTAAAATTTAATACTTCAGCATTTTGGTGTTTCAATGATTTGTGAATTAGTTCTTTGCTATATTTTTGAAGGGTCATCTCCCATAGTGACGTGTAGAAGATGACGTCATTCTATATGATGTGTCGAGAAAAGGGAGGTGTCACATGTTACTTAGAATCAAATGAATCTTCAAACGAAAATGTTAGAAATGGGTGCCACATGTCAACTCGGGGAAGAATCAAAAGATACACGTGTACCACGACTTGTGTCCTTCAAAGGTTTAGGAAAAGTGATGAACGATCGCTTTTGGGCTTCAAGACTTTTATTGTTAAGACTTATCGAAATGCCCGAAGTGCGAAGCTCTAGAGCGACCTTTAGTGAATTAAGTCTTTAACCATTAGGCGACTCCAAAACTCTGGAGAAATTAGGATCACTCTATCAAACGAAAAAAATTCATCAACAACAGATATCACGCACACCTTATTACTGATTAACCAGAACTGAATTTGATTTAAAATTCAAAAGTTCTTCTCTAAGTTACTATTTTGGGAAAAATCATAGTTTCATGAAGTGGAGAATGTAAAGCTCAAAAGTTCAGGATTATACTTGTTTCAACAGGTGCAGTAGGAATATCTTGGTGCTCTTCTACAATATTGTTGATATGTTTCTGCTGGATAGAAGGGTCTTGTGACGAGGCTGTAGTGGTTGTAGTGTCCTTCTCTTTTGACCATGTTGTGAAGAGGATAAACTTTGCGGTATGAGAGATTACGTTGTGGCACTATTTTTTTGGTAGAGTAGTCAGAACTACCTTTATATTCTGTAGGGATGATCCCCCAGAGTAACAATGACGCTACAGGGTTGAGAATCATAAACAACATGATGCCTACACATATATGGCTGTCCTAACAGAACATCATAGAATTCCAGTGCGGAAAAATCACACAGTACCTCATCCTTGAAGGGATTGATGCTGTATGATAGGAGGCACTGTTGGTTGACACAAAGATCTCATCCTTGGTGGAGCCATCCAATGTTGTATGGTTGCAAGTGTAGTGTTGTCATAAAATCCAAATGCTTGATGACCTCTACTAAAATGAGTTTCTTCTGATTTCGCTATCAACAATGAAATGTAGTAGGGTCCCCTGCACCCACATTTGTGAATGGAAAAGGTGCTCCCCCTCCTCAGGATCCTTTGGTTCTTCTGGTTGTATTGTTGTGGTTGCAATAGTAGCAGTGGGATTTTCATCAATTATCTGTCTCCTTTTATTATTATCTGAATCAAATTCTAAGTCAGGCCTCAACTCCATTTATTTGAGTTTGGCCACCAATGACTAATTCGAGAAACATTCATCATTGTTGTGCCAAGGGATTTTTTGGAAGTCACACCACTTCCCAGTGTCCTTCTTTGTCTTCCTATTACCCTTCTTTTCTTGTGGATTAGATTGATTGTCTTGAATGTTCTGTGAGTCAAGGATTCCTTTACCATACTTTGGTTGCTGCGGATTTGCAGACCCAAATTCCCGCTTGTTCTGCTGCTTAATTTCTTCTCGATTTTGATAGTATATCTATAAGTGGCTCCTAGTGATGAGATGTCCAAAAACTCCATTTCAGTTTGGATGTACCTATGTAGAGCCCCACAGTATTTCATAACCAAATGTCTCTCAGACTCTTTGATAGCCATCTTGGTGTGCAAGGTATGGAAGGTATTTGTGAACTTGGACACTATTTGGTCCCACTTTTGATTTAGCATGGTCCATCTCATGTACTAGTCATCATAGTTCCCCATAGGGTAATATTGCTCCTTGACCACATCCATAAAAAAATCCCAAGTGGGCTTGGCCCCAAATATTCCAGACTGCTCGGTGTAACTTTTCTCCCAGTAAGTTTCCCACCAATGTTTGACATTATGGAGAGCTTTAAGGAGTGCAAAGGTGATATTTTGTCTATTGAAAAAATTATGAACAGAGAAATAAACTTCTATCAAATTTAACCATTTTTCCAAAGAATTTGCATCTATTTGACCTTCAAATATGAGAATATCAAAATTAACTTGTACCTTGAATGTGTTAGCATCTCAAAGCAACTTCTTGACTAAGACGTGCCTGTTATTGTCAACAATCGTTGAAGGATTTGGGCAAAATTATCCAACATCTCATTCCTCTATTGCGCAACGGCTTCCATGAGCAACATCTTGGTGGGATCTTATGCTCCCTTGTTCCTCTTCTCTTCCTCCATGGGAGGCCACTTGGGCTGGCGAAAGTGATTATCCTCAAGGGAAACTAGCTCGAGAACCAAATCTCTATATCTTGACCTGGTCAGGGACATGCACAAGAAACGAAAATGAGTATCCTGCTCTGATACCACTGATCCAGATTTATTTTGAGAACGAAATGAAGGTGGACATATAACAATGAAATATACAAAGATATTGCAAGATACATAGAAATATTGCAATAAAAACAGAGATATAGTAATGCACATTTTTTTTTTTTTAATGAGAGAATGTACAAAAATTGTAAAATTACAGATCGAATGACTCGCTAGAATGTTGGCATCTTATCTTTGAGAAGAGATGTGATGTCTATGATCATTCAAAATAAGATGAGTATGTTTTCAATGAGACTATAGAGTCATTTTTAACATAAAGAAAAACCAAAACCCTAACCTCGGAAGATGAAATTCCAAAAGGTTTGCGGGCTTCGATGGGGGTAGTTGGTATGTCAATTTCCCAAGGGAATAATTTTTGCATACGATCTCTGTTTGGGGCATTCTATACCTCATTGGAAAGGTATAGCCGAGGAGTAAATATTATGTTCGACCCACAATTTATTTTGACTCTTCTTACGCCGCTTTCGTTCCCAAAAAACATCGTTTAGGGCCTCAAAATGACCCTGGAAGTTTAGGACCCGAAAAAACTGTAGAAAAATTGCCAAGGTGGAAACCCACGTTTTGAGGTAGTGGAATAGGTGGGTGGCCACTGATTTATGCCTATATCAATCCTACCCCATTATGAAGCTATGGTCCCCATTGCATCAAGTCCCTGATGAAGCGTTTGTTGAATCTGAACCTTGGTGAGTTGCATGCCTTGTTGAAGAAGCTGCTCTGCTTAGCTTGTTGAAGGATGTTATGGACCTCTTGTTGGAGGGGTTGGATATGTTTAACCAATATGGCTTCATGATATTCCTATGTGTGGGAGGACTCTTTTTGTGAATATGCAACATGAATAACATGAAGGGATTCACCATAACTTGGTTTGACTAGGTAGTGTGGAGGCACCCTCGTAGGTGCATTACAAATGTATTGGTTCTCTTATACAATATTTTTGATATGCTTCTGCTGGACATAAGGGTCATGGGATGAGAATGTAGTGATTGTAGTGTCCTCTTCTAACCAAGTTGTGAAGAGGCTAAACTTTAGGGCCTCAAAATGGCCTCGAATGTTCAGGAGCTGAAAAACTGTAGAAAAACTACCAAGGTGGAAACCCATGTTTTGAGCCACTAGAATAGGTGGGTGGCCACAGATTTCCACCTTGATAAATCCTCCCCCCTTATGAAGCAATGGTATCCACTGAGTCAAGTCCCTGAGGAAGAATTTGCTGAAGCTGAACCTTGGTGAGCTGCTTTCCTTGCTAAAGAAGCTACTCTTCTTAGCTTGTTGAAGGATGTTATGGAACTCTTGTTGGAGGGGTTGGATCTTCTTAACCAATCTGGCTGCATGATCTTCCTGAGTTTGGGAGGACTTTGTTGGTGAATATGAAACATGCATAACGTGAATGGATTTATCATAACTTGGTTTGACTAGGCAGTGCAAAGGCACCCTCGTAGGTGCAGTAGGAATATCTTGGTGGTCTTCTACGATCTTGTTGATTTGATTCTTCTAGATAAAAGGGTCTTGGGATGAGGCTGCAGTGGTTGCAGTGTCCTTATATTCTAACCAGGTTGTGAAGAGGCTAAAATTTGCAGCATGAGAGATTGCTTTTCGACATTGTTTTTTCAATATAGTAGTCCGAACTACCTCTAGTATCCTATAAGGATGACCCCTAGAGTAACAATGATGCTACGGGGTCGAGACTCATACAAAAAATGATGCCTACACATATATGGTTGGCCTAACAGAACATCACATACGTTTAGTGGGGAAACATCACACATTACCTCATCCTTGAAGGGCTTGATGCCGTATGATAGGAGACACTGTTGACTAACATGAAGATCTCATCATTGATGGAGCCATTCAATGTTGTATAGATGCGGGTGTGGTTTTGTCGGCAAATCCAACTGCTTGACAACCTCTACTGAGATGAGGTTCTTTTGGCTTCCGTTATCAACAATGAAATGCAGCGGGGTACCCTTCACCAACATCTGTGAATGGAAAAGGCACTCCACCTCCTCAGGATCCTTTGGTTCTTGTAGTTGTATTGTCGTGGTTGCGATAGTAGCAGTGGGTTCTACATCAATTATTTGTCTCCTTTTATTATTGTCTTAATCGGAGTTCGAGTTGGGGCTCAACTCTGTTTCTTTGAGCTGGGACACGAATGACTATTTCAAGCAACATTCATCGATGTTGTGCCAAGGGATTTTGTGGAGGTCTCACCACTTCCCAGTGTCCTTCTTCATCTTCATGTTACCCTTTTTTTCTTGTGGCTTGGAATGGTTGTCTTGATTTCTCTATGAGTTATGGATACCTTTACCAAACTTTGTTTGTTGAAGATTTGTAAACCCAAATTCCCACTTGTTTTGCTGCTTAAATTTTTGCTCAATTTTGACAACATATCTATAAGCGGTTCCTAGTGATGAGATGTACAAAAAATCCATTTCGGTTTGGATGTACCTATGTAGGGCCTTGCGGTATTTTAGAACCAGATGTCACTCAAAGTATTTGATACCCATCTTTGTGTGAAAGGTATGGAAGGTATTTGTGAACTCCAACACTATTTGGTCCCGCTTTTGATGCAGTGTGGTCCATCTCATGTACTAGTCATCATAGTTTCCCACAGGGTAATATTGCTCCTTGATCACATCCTTAAAAAAATACCAGGTGGGATCCTCCCCCAAATATTCTAGACTCCTCGGTGAAAATTTTCTCCTAGCAAGTTTCCCAACCATGTTTGACATGGGGAAGAGCCTTAGGGAGCGCAAATGTGATATTTTCTCTGTCGAAAAAATTGTGAACGGGGAAATAACCTTCTAGAAAATGTAACCATTTTTCCAAAGTGTTATCGGATGAAGTTGTCAAGGGTCGTAGGTGTTTTTTGTTAATACCTAAGTCTGTATCCTTTCCCCATATCATTCTCTCTTTCGCAGTCTAGGTCCTAAAATATTTTCCTCTGACTGGTAAAGTCATTTTTCCCTCTTTGTTTAGTGCCCTGCTTTCCCTTGGTGTCTTACCTGAATAAGTCTCGGCCTTAATCTTTCTTGTTTTTATCAAAGGATGAAAACTCGTCACCATATTTGTTTCAATTACTGGTCATTTTTTTGCCTGAGCCCACATCAAGTCATCCAAGTCCTTATTTACATAGGAAGCAACTAAGGGCACAAGGCGCAACACTCACAACAATCTATAGCGGGCTCGAAACAACCAAGTAGGAAGGTTCAATTTTCAATGACAGAGATCCCAGGAGCATTTTAGATCAACGTCTCTTGGTCTTTCAGAATGCCAAATTTGCGCGAGGTTTAAAGACTAGGTGGAAGCTACGAAGTTTCATATCATGCGCCATCCATCCTTTTATATCAGATGGTCATGATTTACTTTGGGAGTTCAGAATTTGGGAGTTTCAACTTCCCCACTCCCAATTTCCTCTCAAGTGCTTTTTCCCGATGTTGCAAATAATGTGACACACATCCTTCTCCATTAGAAAGTCAATATTTACTTCGGGAATCTGGACTTCAGGAGTTTTAGCTCCTCCCCTCTTGCTTTCATTCGGAGCGTTTTCTCCTGAAATCCACAGATCGTTGCCGCGTGTCCATCCAAATCTAACGGTGGTATTTTTCTTTGGGACTCCAGGCTTCGCGAGTTTTAGCCTCCTTGCTCTCGTTTTTGTCCAGAATTTTTTCTCCTAGAGTTAACAGATCCCTGCTGCATGTCCTCCCGAGATCGATGATCGTCGTTCAGTTCAGAGCTCCAGATCTACATGCATACCACCCCCAAGCTCTAAAGTGACAAAGTACATGGCAGTCATTAGTTCAAATATGTGGTTCTCTCATCAATCATGACACCTGCAATCCATCTGGCGATGACACGTGGCACTCAGTCCAGACACCTTTGGTCTATCATTCGCTTGTTTCCTAGTGACATGTGTCACCTCTCTTTTCATGACACGTCAGCATAGTGACGTCAAACCACCACATCAGATCATCCTTCGGGAAGTCTTCTTGTTCAGTGCCAAAGTAGCGCCATCTCCTAGTGTGGTTAGAATGATCCTAAACTTGGTAGGTGGATAAACTTTAGTGGTGGTGCTAAATTCAGCATGAGCGCCTAGATCGTAGATCATGACCAGATCAATGACCATGTTTCATTACGGGGATGCAACATGCTTGAATGATAAAATTATTGAGTGGTCCCGCAATTGAAACCATGGTATAGTGAAAGAGATACGTGGTGGAAGGTGGTGGATTTTAGGCTCAAAAGTGGTATGGGTCCAAACTGCTTTCGACGACCCCGTAATCACGTTCTTATAAATGTAAAATCCGAGAGAAGCACGTGGAAACCCCTAGGAATTAAGCCTCATCCCAATCCCGACAAAGGATCAGTGAATGAAAAAGGAGTGGTGGTTGAAACCTCTACTCACTACATAAATAGAAGGCATGGAGGATCTGGCAGTGGAGACAAAAATATCAACCCGAGGTACCCCTATGGACATTTTTTCTTGCATGCCCATGCTGAGTTGAGTTTGCGTCCGACATGAGGATACACACATAGTCTGACAGAAGAAGGTGCAGACGAAAGGCTTTGAATGCAATGGCCAGATCACACTCCTGGTAGTCATGGATTGATCTAAGTATAAATCGATCAGTTCAATATTTTTTCAAGGTCGTCAACTGGTTGAGCCGAGCTCCCTACTATGTAATTGTGTTTCCATAATTATTCTCTGGTTATGTATCAAATTTGAGACTTTCACATTAATAGAATTTAGCTTCTTTCCTCTCTTTGTTTCAACTATTCTGAAACACTCAGGCATGGAGGATCCAGTCGAGGGTTGTGGTTCTATTATAATGTATGTTTGATTACAGTAGTGCTGTGACCAATTTTAGTCATCTTCCTTGTTACCTTATTTCCCCTTATGCTGAAAGGCTCGGGCATGGAGGATCCATTTGAGTTGTTGTAGTTTCATTATAATGTAGGTTTTATTATTATGTTGCTATGATATATTTCAGTGTATGAAACTTGAGTTCAAGAGTGCTCTTGAGCTTGTGTTTTTCTTCACCGAGCTACTTTAAATACGGATTCCCATAGTAGTCTTGTTCACCTCTCTCACTAAGTCTTCCTTCTTTTCACACTTATGCTCAAATCACTGACTAAATTTAATGAGGACCCCACTTCCCTGTGCATTGCTTGTCCAGTTTCTATGATTAAAATCATTTTTGTACTGAGTTTTGTCCATTTGACCTCCACTCATAAAACCAACATTCACCAAAATTTTTGATGGGTAGTGGGCTTATCCTCTTGCAATCTGAGGATGACTCTCAGTGCTAAAATTCATGGCATTGTTGCCGAGGAACGAATTGAATACATTTACTTCGGATAGAATGAAAAAAAGATTATGATTCTGAAGGTGCATCAGAAATCAGTAACTTGGAGATTGCAACTTGCACCTGACGACTCCACTATTTCAATTGTGGCTCCCAAAGGCAGACACATGAGGTGTACTCCACAACTACCTCTGGAAACACCTGAAGCTGACCCAAAAAATATTATCAGAAAAGGAAAGACCTCTCAAGAAGGGATTTCAACTGCTGCATCATGTGATTATGGTAATTTACATGATTCTTCTTTAAAAACTCCAGTACCTGCATCTAATTCACATGTTATACTATCTGTTGGAGTTTTCAGAAGTTTAAATTTTGGGAGTTTGCCTGTTGAATTCTCC
The DNA here is from genome assembly GCA_900067695.1 of Picea abies. Lineage (NCBI taxonomy): Eukaryota > Viridiplantae > Streptophyta > Pinopsida > Pinales > Pinaceae > Picea > Picea abies. Next base: position 1,308 of record CBVK0101581878.1, on the reverse strand, counting down.
CCTTCTAGGTCTCATTTAGAAGAAATTTTTGACACCCCTGTTTCCCTTGAGATTGTAAAGTGGTTTAGACCTAGAAGCTTAGAAGGTTGTCCCACTTTGGGTTTTCCTACTCCTCCTCTTGTCAAAGTTGTAGTATATAAAGATGGGGAAACTTCTTTTCCCTTAAACCCCATATTATTCTCGTCCAACACTCAACCATTTCCCCTTTCCCCTGGAAACAAAGCTCCAGTCCTACCTGTCCAAACTCCATATCCCCCTGGTTCTCCTACAGTTCACATTATAATGGCGCATGCTAATCTTCCTAGAAACATAATGGATGCCATAGTGGTTGCTAGGTATGCCCCTCTTGTTTTACCTCAGCCTATGAATCCCCTCCCAGTTGGAGATTACCTCAAGTACAAGCCCAAGTTTACAGGGGAGGAGGACATAACTGCAGAAGGTGGACAAGTTGTCAGCCTATGAATCCCCTCCCAATTGGAGATTACCTCAAGTACATGCCCAAGTTTATAGGGGAGGAGGACATAACTGTAGAAGAGCACCTTTCATCTTTTTACAGTTATGCATATAATCTTAATATTGAAAATGAAGATGTCTGGTTGAGAGTTTTTGTACAGAGCCTTGATGGTGAGGATAGGAAATGCTTCAGGGGATTGAATCCTGGATCTATTGATGGGATTGAAGATTTAGATGATGCATTTTTAAGACACTGGGGGGATAAAAAAGATTTCCTTTATTATATTACAGAGTTTGGCTCACTCAAGAGAGAAGAGGGGGAATCTATCTCAGACTTATCCAAGAGATTTAATAATATTTACAATAAGATCCCCACTGAGATTAATCCTACTAAAACCTATGCCAAGATCGCTTATGCTAGTGATTTTGAACCTGAGTTTTTCCTCCCTCTAAGAGAAAGAAGAGCTACCTCCTTGGATCATATGAAAGATGTAACCCTTGAAGTAGAATCCAATATATTGGTAGTTGATAAGATTAGGATTAAGTCTGATAGAGAAAGAAGAAAAGGTAGGGATGAAGCTTCGACCTATGGTTCCTCTGCTTCTCACCCTCAATTTGATGAGTTAACAAAACTGGTAAAATCACTTTCTACAGAAATGGAGAAATCAAAATTTGAGGGGAAACAAAGCTATAGGAATGCCCAAAATACTGACAACATAGGTAATTTCAGGAGACCAAATAATTCCCCTCAAATCATCCAGAGGGATCAAAGAAATAGGGATAGGGATGATCAAAAAATCCAAACCCCTCTCCAAAATAACCTAGTTACTGATGAGGAAGGAGAGGAAGAAGAAA
>CBVK0101581872.1:0-16636 GCA_900067695.1 Picea abies | reverse complement strand
ATTTCAATTTCATAGAATACTAAGTGTCAAAGCCAGGGAGTCTTCATCAGGAGCCCCTCAGAAATTTTCTAGTTAGTATAAATTGAGTGGTCTTTCCTTAGTACCACACGGTCAAGGAGTTGAATAACTTAGCTTGGTTGGGATACTACACTGCTTAGGTAAGCTCGGCTAAAAATACCTTTAGGTGGGTCTTGGGCCTCTTCCTTTTCACAAGTATACTTCTTCCATCCAAGCGGATTTAAGAGTCTGAAAGCATGAGTGACAAGAAGTGGATAACCCATGCTTCTCTAAACTGCATGGGGCACTCTTCAACATAACTACTGTGGTCTACTAAGACTACTCTCCTTATACTGGTTGGCACAGTTCTGGGATAATAGGTGTTTTCCTAATTAGGATAACCTTTAAAATGGTGTAGTGGCCAATGCATGTGTTAATAACTGAAAATTCACCAATAAAATACATTTTAAAGTTAAACCTTTTGTCAGTCTACCCTCCATCCACGAATAGAAATTGCAGTTGTAAATACTCTCCTAAACATAGATGTAACAACTTGTAAAAAGACTTCCCATCTTCATTTACAACCCCCCTTTTGATTTGACAGTTTTCTGGGGTCACTTCCTGGGCCACCTCAGGGAGTACCAAGCCATTCTAGACTTGTTTCTTTGCCTTAAAATATTTGAACAACTTGTTGTTCGCAATTTATATCTATATGAAAATACTTGGATGTATCTTTTAAACTCACTTTTCACCCTTATTTTTCACTTTTTTAACTTGATGCATCCACTGGTCTATTGTCCAAGACCCTAGTTTACCTCGGGAACCCATTCTGGGCCATTTTCTAAGGATTTAAAGGAGCAAACAAATCATTGTTAACCTTGTTTAGTTTGTTGTCCTAAAAATCAGCGAACTTATTTTCATCCCATTGTCCATAATTTTCAGCCCCAGGCCATTTTGGCCATCCAGGAAGCTAAGGGAGGACAACACCCAGGGTGGGTGGTCCTAAGAAAGACTTCTCATAAGTCTTTCACCTCTCTTTCTTCCCCTTCATTACCGCCTCAGGAAAAGGACCATCTGAGGTGTGGGTAGTCTCTTCCTCGTGCCAAGCTATCAAAGAGGTTGTAACCAGCTTCATCGCCGGATAGGTTGGATCCATCCCAACAGACAGATTTTTCTTATAACAATAAGAAGTGTGCACCAAATTTCAGACTTCCAAGTGAATGCGTTGAGTGAATGAGATATTATCCACAATGGGGATGTATCTCTCTAATAAATACATGACCTAAATCATCAAATAGATGTGTCTATTGGCATAATAGGGTCAACTTGTACAAATCAATAATATAATTAATCATTTACATAATATTAATTATCATTACATAGTAGGGCCAACTTGTACCCTTCACAATACAAATTAGGTATTCACAACAGTCTTACTCTTTGAAAATATAGCAAGGGGTCTCACACACATCCTCTAGTAAGGGGTCTCACACACATCCTCTAGTGCTCTGCCACTAGGGACAAGTCCAAATGTTCTCAACCACAAGGGATGTCACTCTCAACAAATCAACTCAACTAAATACATAAGAGTATGAACTAGAGAGCCATCTCAAGTCAACTCAACTAAGTCCATAGGAGTACGACACAAGACCATCTCAAGTCATCTCAACTCAATTCAAAGGAGTACGACAGAAGACCAACACAAGTCATCTCAACTCAGTTCAGAGGAGTACGATAGAAGACCAACACAAGTCATCTCAACTCAGTCCAAAGGAGTACGACTCACCTATTACATAGGTGTTCTCACAGATCATCTCAACTCAGTCCATAAGAGTACGATCTGGAGAATGTCTCATGAAGCTGCAATCATCAACACGAAGGACTTACAAAGGTGAAACAATAGGATAAGGAAGGAGGCATTAGATCATATCCCACCTTAACCACAACTTATTGAACTCCTAATATAGATCGAAGTTGGAAAATTTTTCTTTTGTCAGAGACTTTGTGAAAATGTCTACAACTTGATCATCGGTTGGGAAAAAGAGCACTTCAATAACTTGATCATGAATGAGATTTTTAATTAAATGCATGTCTATCTCGATGTGTTTTCTATACTAATGTTGAACTAGATATTTTGCGAGCTTGATGGCACTCTAATTGTCGCACCAGAGGGTGGTTGGATACTACTGTTGGAATCCAAACTCTAAAACTATTTGTCGAAACCATAAGTTTTCTTAACTTGAATTTATTGTTTCTCGGTACTCTGCTTTTGTTGAGGAAAGAGAAATAGCCTATTGTTTCTTACAAGCCCAAAGTGATAGGTCCATAACTAGGGTTGAAAACATAACCTGCAATAGACTTTCTATCATCAGGGTTGTCAACCCAATCTAAATCAATGAAACCAATCAACAAAGGAGTCCCCCATGAACTGTAATGTATCCCAAACTAAATTGTACCTAGGATATATTGAATTACCCTTTTTGTTGATTTCTAATGGATTTCATGGGGTGTTTTCATATACCAGGAAATAAGATGGCCAACAATAAAAGAAATATCAGGATGGGTATGAGTCAAATATCAGAGGTTACCAACTAATTGACGATACAAAGTAGCATTGAAATTGGAAGTAGTATAAGTGGTATCAAGTTTGACTCTAGGCTGGAAGGGAGAAGGGGTTGGTTTATAAATGTCCATGTGAAAACGACAAAGAAGGTCACATCCATACTTAGACTGGGAAAGAAAAAATCCTTCCTTGGTTTGCAATACTTGGAGGCCGAGGAAATAATGCAAATAGCCTAAGTATTTCATTTCAAAATTCTTTTTAAGGCTAGACTTCATATGGGTTAAAAGTTTAGGATCACTACTAGTGAGGATAAGGTCATCGACATAAATAAAAAGTATTATGATTAGATGGCTTCCTACTTTTTTGGTATAGACATTAGGGTCAGAATGACATCTAGAAAAGTTAGTGTCAAGAAGAAAGTTGTATATTTTTTCATACCAAGCTCAAGAAGATTTCCTTAGACCATAGAGATATTTTTTAAGGCGACATACAAGGCTAGAGTCATTATGGGCATAGCCAGGAGGTTTTTCCATGTATATTTCTTCTTGCAAATCCCCACGCAAAAATGCGGATTTAACATACATCTAATGGACTTTCCTTTTATGTGAAGTAACAAGGGATAGAACAAAGGGGATGTAATTCATTTTGGCTACAGGGGAAAACTTAGGTTTCATTGTAGTCATTGCCTTCAACTTGAGAGAAACCTTTAGCAACTAATTGGGACTTATGTCTTTCAACACTTCTATGTGATGCATACTCAGTTCTATACACCCATTTACATCCGACAAGTTTTCTTCCTTTCAAAAGAGGTACAAGGTCATCCCAAGAATCGTTTTCCATTAAGGAAAAATATTCTTCATTCATGGTTATGTCCTAATTTGGATGGCTAGAAACTTTTGCAAATGTGTCTAAATCATGAGTCTTTGAAACTTGTTCCAAAAGAGAATAGGATCGCTAGAACTATGAATGTGTTTGATGTTGATCTGTAGGATTACCGACAAGATCTCCAATTGCTTCTCAAGTTGAATGTCCACCCATCCAAGAAGCAGTGGTGTTGGTGTAGGTTCATTTTCAATGGACTCATTTGGAGGAAGGTGAGAAAGTGGAGGTGGATTTCCATTCTCGCTATCATCATATGAAGAACAAACTAGAATAGGAACAAAAGATAGCACAAAATTTGAAGATGGATCGTAGGTAGAAGATGGAAGAAGCATCGAAATAGGCTCGCAAGCCAAGAGATTTTCATCAAAATTAACATCTCTTCTAATAATTATTTCATTGGAATGAGGTTGAATAATTCAGTATCCTTTGACATATTTATAATATCCAACAAAAATACACACTGGTAGGCTATAATGCTTTCATTTTCTCATTAGGAATGTGATCCCATGCTACACTACCAAATACATGGAAGTGGCTTACATATGGCTTAATTTTATTCCTTGCTTCTTCCAGTGTTATATTTTTTAAAGCCTTTATGAGAGTGTGATTTACTATGCCATTTGCACAGTTCATGGAATTCCACCCAATAATGAGTACTTGATCCCTTATATTGGATCATATAATTAGCTATTCATTTTAATGTGTGATTGTTTCTCTCAGCAACACCATTTTGTTGTGGTGTATATGGAACAATGTGTTGCATTTGAATTCCCTATGTAGTGTAGTAACTTGTAAATTTGTTTTTCACATATTCGCTAGCATTATATGTTCTTAACCTTTGAAGTTGATTTCCATATTGTTGTTCCACAAAGGCCTTGTAAGCCAAAAACATGTTAAAATATTTACTCTTTATTTTTAAGAAGTAAACCCAAGTGTGTTTGGAGAAGTCATCAATGAAATTTAAGTAATTTCATTCAAAGAAATAACAAAAATAAAGTAGACCACAAAAATCATTGTGAACAAAATGCAAAGGGGATAAGGTGTGCCAAAAGGCATGTTTGTCAAAAATGTCCCAAAGATGTTTTCTAAGAACACAACCAATACAAACACCATCTATGAAATAAATGAGAGGAAGAGAATCACCATATTTTGGTTACATCTTTGTTGCAATGAGCAATGGTTTAGATGACCAAATTGCTCTTGCCAGACTTTTTTCAAGCCATCTATATGAGCAATAAAAATTGATGGAAAATATGATGACCCAAAGTTGTCAAAGTTGTATAACTTGGTAATATGTCAACAATTATAGTTGCTAGGGCATGCTTAGGATATTTTAAATCCTTGATTACAACTTGGTGAGGTGAAAACTCTATGGTTTTAACTTCACCTAAATAAGTGATCTAATACACTAATATAAGGTTGTAGGAAATACTTGGAACACACAATACATCATTGAAATGACCATTATCTACCTGAACTATTCCAAGCCCTACAACACTAAGAGATATATCATCACCAAAAAATATATGTTTGACCTTACATTCATTAAGAGAAGAAAAAATGTATGTATCCTTAACCATATGATAAGATGCTCCAAAGTCAATAAGCCACTCATCAGAAGAAGAAGTAGACATTGCATTGAAGGAGAAACTATAAGTAGAAAGCGCATGTCCATGAGAAGAAGAGGTATAAGAAGAATAATCAAGAGTGATATTGTGATTCTTTATTATTTCTTCTAAAGATTCTATATTTTTAAAACATTTAGACTCAAGTTGACCATCTCGCCCAAAAAAATTGCAATGTCTATTAGTCTTCTTACTTTTAGATTTTACTCATTTGTCACCATTATGAGTAGAAGCTATCTAAGAGGGTTTGGGACCCTTGGTTTGGTTGTTGTTGCTATCACGTTGTTATTTTTTTGGAATATTGGAATTTTTTTTTTGTTGGGACACTAATGCTTTGTTAGATGTACCAACAGTGTTGATCACACTAAGTTGCAAGAGATTATCTTTCTCTCTAATCAAATAATTAAAAAAATGTTCAAGAGTGGAAACTTGGTAAGAACCCCCTAGAGCTTCTCCAGTGCCATAAAAGGTAGATACAAAGAAAAAATATGCACTACCAAGCTTAGAAATAATATTATATATGCAGCAATCATACCCCAGATCTATTTTACAATATTTAAGCAAAATTCTAATTGTTTTGAACTTAGATAAATAATCTTCAATGCAAGGGAAATCATTGGGACTTAAATTCATTGACTGAGTTTCAATCTGGTGGGCTCAAATCACATTGTGTTTATCAAATATAACTTTTAGCTTAGTCATGGCTTCATCTAGGTCATCAATTCCTTGAAGGTGAAACCATAAGTCGAGAGAGATATAAATTCTGATTAATCCACATGCTTCCTCATTTTTATTATCCCATTTGGATTCATTTTCATCATCAGTGGCGGTTTTTTTATTTTCCCAATGAAATCCAGTATAATCCTTTACTTCTTAGTACACCCTCCATACGGAATTTCCATGAGAAGTAGTTGGTAATATACCTAAATTGTATTACATTTCTTATCATGTGATAATATGTTATAGATTTGTTATTATGTAAATAGGAATTATAATGTAAATGATAATTCTATTATAAGTCATGGTCTTTGCCACGAACATGAGTTATCATTCCCTAAGTGTATTTATATACATGTATTGTATCTCATATGATGTCGAGTAAATATGTAAAATGGATAGTAAATAAAATATTATTTATCATGGATATATTGAATTGTGTTGTGTATCCATGATGTTCTCATGAAGTGGACCACTAGATCCAGTTCATTTGGTATCAAAGCGGTCTTTTCATTGACCTGTGGTCAATTTTTTCAGTTGTTTCGTTGATCTTTGATCAAGTTTATTTTGTTGGTTGCATTAACAAAAAGAGAGAGAACAAAAAATTATGCAAATAATGTCTAAGCTAGTGGCCCATTCTTTTCTCATAATAAAGAGGAAAAAAAAAAGAGGAGAAGAAAAAAAAGAAAAGGTTTTGTTAAAGTGCACTTGAAGGAATCCCCTGAGGGGCAGCTCAATAGGCAAGTGTCGTGATATGAAGTGTTACGTTCGATGAGGTTCCGAGTTCAAATCCCCCCAATTTACCCGTGTCTACAGAAGGGGCATACATATGGCACCTGGAGGTATAGTGGTAGCGGTCGAAATCAAGAAAACAAAAGTGCATGTGACGAAGTATAAGTCAAACATGAATCTATAGTTGACAATAAGTTAATTTAATTTCCATTTTCAAGGTAAGAAAAACTAATTTAAAAGAAAAAGTTAAAATTCACACCAAGAAGTTTCAATGAAAGATTCCATAGTTGGCATTAATTAAGTTAATTGTCATTTACATTGTGAGAAAAGGTAATTTAAAAGAAAAAGTTACAAATAAGAAGGAATACTAAATTTTGATTTTATCGTTGGTGGTTTACAGACATGTGGTTTTGGTAAACCATTGGCCCATGGTATTCCCTACCATCTATAAAATAAAATTTTACAGAGACAAAAACTTTTTATAGTGGTAACTTTTTCTTACAGAGGTAAGTTCACCAAGTTGAAATGGAAAATAAGGTTCAATTCACTTTTGGGTATGTTTTGGAACCAATCAATATTTTCATATGTATGTTAGGGTGGATCCAGAATGAGATTGTAAGCATTGTTATCGATCTCACTAAACATTGGAACCATATTGATATTAAATTGGAAAATAAATTACAATTTGTAGAAGAGGAATTTAAAAGAGCTCTTACACAAGAGTATGATCATGAGATTAATAATTTAGAATTAAACATTGATGAGTACTCCCCAAAATGCAATTTTTTTGTGTTACAAACCAAGGAAGTTGATGTAGTCCTAGGGAACTCTTGGTTGAAATCTATCGATACTTTTACCATGGATGTTGATAAAAAGTACATAGAATTCGAGCACCTTACCAATAAAATAATGCCGTGAGACATTAATTCAAAGAACATTTCTCTATCATCGAATTCAAATCAAATTGAACAACAAAATCACACATAATTAATGAAAAAGTTAAAAAAAAAAAAAATGAATAAAATTCTTATTAGAAAAGATGAAGAAATTGTGCAATATCGAATGAAATTGGAGAAGAAAGATACAAAAATTCATAAATTTCAACAACAAATTAAAGAGTCGCAACAATAAATTAGTAATATAAAAAACACTCATAAAAAAAATTCTGAAAATATCAATAAAAAACTATTATCCAAAGATGAAGAAATTTCTCATTTGAGAAAGCATAATAAAAATATACTTGTAGATATGAAGAAATTGAAGAATAAGAGGAAGGCACAACAAGAAACCCAAACCATGGTTAAAGGCACTAGCACTGACTTGATCGGCAAGGAAAAACCTAATGTTGTTATCGATGAAGTTGTATCAGTGGAAGAGCCTCCAAAGGTTGAAATTGAAGATAAAGCAACTTCAATAGAAGGGATCAAAACTAAAAACCATATTACTAATGAAGTCTTATTAATGGAAGAGTTTACAGAAGTCAAGCTCAAAAAAAATTGTATGATAAAGCAACATCCACATATTCAGTTGAAGTTGACATACCATTGATCGCCACTAATAAAGTCATAGGTCAGTTGAAGGATATTATCACACCAATAAATACAAAAAATCAGATATCATGATGATGATGCAAGTAAATCCTGACAAGACTAAACCAGACATTAAGAAGGATAAAATTCCTAGGCATCCAAATATATATGTGCCCCAAAGTCAACAAAAAAGAAGAACGTACATCCAGAATATTATCATCAGAGAGTTCTAGAAAAAATCCACCTTGGATGGATTGATTATTTTTCGATACGCCAGTATTGTTCAAGGCTTCGATTTTCATATTTCCCCGTGTCCTCAACTTTATCTAATCGATAGTAGTTACTAAAGAATGGCATTCTATCATAAGGTTTTCTCATTCCCTATGCTTTGAGGACAAAGCATTTTTAAGAGGGGAAGACTTGTAATATACCTAAAGTATATTACATTTTTTATCACGTAATAATATGTTATAGGTTTGTTATTATGTAAATAGGAAATATAATGTAAATGATAAGTCGTGACATTTGCCAAGGACATGACTTATCATTCCCTATGTGTATTTATATACCCATATTGTATCTCATATGATGTCAAGTAAATATGTAAAATGGATAGTAAATAAATTATTATTTATTATGGATATATGGAATTGTGTTATGTATTCATGAAGTGAACCACCAAACCGACTTCATAGTTGGAGCAAAATATCACTTGGAGAATCCATATTAAAATATGAATACAATATGCATTCAAAAGTTGAAACTAATTGTTTAAATGGAAAGCTCTTGAAAAAATAGGATGTTTAAAAAATTGACACTGAAAATGAATTTCAGATTGGAAAGTTATGCCCTTTTTAAAAAACGAATAAACGATAACCAAAGTGCCATGTGGAAAGAAGAAGTTAGTCCATGTGGTGATGGATGCACAATGAGATGACTAAGTAAAAATAAATTCTCTTCTTTCTCTAACTTTGTCTATAAACTCACTTTTACAAAGAAGTTACTTATGAATTGACCCATTTTTATAGAATAAGTGAGAATCATTTTTACAATGAAGTTACTTTATAAATGAAAGTTGCATTCAAAAAGTAAATTGAAAATAAATAATATTAAAATTATTTTATAGTGATTCACTTTTATAATTTAAATGAAATGCACTTTACAATAAAATTATGGGGTAACTCAAGTTTGCTTGAAATTTTCAAATTATTGAACTCAAGACCTTTTGTTAAATAGAGAAACTTTCAACCAAGTATAATAATTTTAATGAAGGAGGAAGGATTTTTTTTTCGTTTTTTTATTCTTTGGCTCGAAGTGTGTGCTTACCCTAAAAATCCTTATTTTTTCTTGCAAAAGACTATGACACAATCACACACAAAAACAAATGAAATTTCAAAAAAGAAATCTCAACAATAATGGAGTTAGATCTTAGTTATCTTACCTAGAAAACTCAAGTTTTCTCTCTGTTTCTAATTTGTTGAGCTCACATAAAGTGCAAAGCAAAGAGCATACACAGAAAAGTGAACACTTTCCACTCTGATTTTTATTTGTTGAGATCACATAGAGCGCACAACAAAGAACATGCACAAACCTGAAAGAGTCGCAAGTTGGGAATAAAAAATAGGAAACCAAAATATTAACTATGTAAAAAAAAATATTGAAGGCATATTCCAAGTTTATACCTCTAGATCTGACAAAAATGGTCGTATCTTAGGAAAACATAAACTTTTTCAAATGTAAAAAAAAATAAAAAACCAACTAAAATCAATGCTCCAAATGCAATGGAATAGTCATATCAATATAAAAATGCAAAAAAATAGTAGAACCCATAAATGTAGAAACTCAGGTTCAAGATCTCGATCAATAATGAGAACAAGTATTCAAACGAGCTATGATACCATGTTCAACTAAACAAGGTATTTCTACACATGATGAGCACCTTCAATAACCACTCACACAACCAGATCAAATATCAATACAATGATGTTTTTACATGGTTAAAACCCTCGAAGAGGGAAACAGTCCACAACCCCAGCCAGTGTGGCCCCTTGAGGCAATATATTAATGCAAAAGAAAAATATTTTCCAAGATATTTTCTCACAATCAATCATCAACAAATGAACCTGTATGTTATTTAAATAGAGATCATGGACCAATCAAGTGTTAAGCCATAGATCAATATAATTGTTAAGATCTAGGAGTATATGAGTTTCCATATCACTCTATGTCTAGAATATATCATGACTATTGAATTACATAACTACAAATGCATAATAAAGAAACACACTAAGAAACACACTTTTACCTAAATACATATTAGACCAAGTTAAAATTAACTAACTCCTAAGTGTCTAAATATTCTAACATAAATTTGATTGGAAATGTAATATTTTATTTAACACATTTTTTAATGAAGTGTGTACTTAACTTATTGTTGTCAATTGAAATGTAATTTTTTAAGAAGATTTCCATCAAGGAAGAATTTCATGAGTATATACCCTTCTAATTGAAATTAGGACTGACCCTTTAAATTTGATCACTGAACACAACTTATAGCTTTGACCAATCAAAGATTTCTTAATTGCGAGGATTTACACGAGGAATGAAAGGCGAGATCCTTGTAATGGTTGTACAATTTGAATTGAATTTGGCATTTCATAATTTGATTGCAAATACATGATTGAATAATTGATATGTTCCTTGTTTACAATTTTAACATTAACATTAATCAAATTTCACGAGTAAATTTAGAATGAATTTTTAATCAAAAAATTATTATAACTAGTATACTCCCTAAGTGTGTGAATGAGAATGTCGAAGTAAGGTGTAACACACCGGACCCCCTAAATCTCACTTAGGTTGGTGGGATGTCATAATTTTCTCTTCTATTACTTGCTTTGTTTCGAGCATTGCACCATGTAAATGGATTCTACTTGTTGAGAGCTTTCCAACAACTGTAATCTTATATAATTTCGAGCTCAAAATCAAGAATTACGACCTCTTGATGTTTTTAAACTTATTTCCAAGTGGCATCCACGTGGCTACCTGTCTCTCATGCCATCCAGTGTGGAACTAATGTGGCACTTTCCACTTGTATCAACGATTCAACAGTTTCGATCTCTCAAAACCTTTCCTCATCATTATCAAGGTCCTCTTTCTCTCACAGAGACATAAGTCACCCTCGACCCCAAGCTCCAATGACAAACTTGGATGAGTCTAGTTGTTATACAATTATTTTCCACCTGATCACCTAATGGGAATCATCTAGAGGTTAGTAGTCTGAAACACTAAATTATACCACTTTGCCCTTGAGTTTGCAGTCCCTTTTTTCTTGGTCGTTGGTTGACCCTTTACAACCCATGACTAAAAAGTGTTGGTTTTTCCTTGTCCTTTTTCAAAGGGTGATCGGTCACTCCCTGTAAGCATGCAGGGCACGACTAGGTATTTTACTCCCTATTTAGGATTATTTTTCATGGGATGAGATTAAACCTTGTATTTTTCGTGGTTCGACCTCGAGAAGCTTGTTATCTTGGGAATATATATCCTATCTAGTTTAACCTTTGATATTATCTCTATTATCCTATATATTGAGGGTATCTCATGGGAAAAGAGGGGAGAAATGAGAAAGCAACATTATTTTGGTGGTTTGATTACAGAGCTTGGGTAAGGTACTTGGGAAAGGACTACATCAAGTTCTTTGATTGTAAGTTGTAATCCATTTGTCCATTAATAGAACATGTACATGATTTTCCTCCTTACTTGATTGTATGTGATTGTTATGATCTTTTTAGGGAATTTCTATTCTTATGTTATGTCACTAGATCTATTGTTCATTTATACATGATTCGTTTGATCTTGTGAAAGGTTTATGTGTGTCTGTGTGTGTGTAGATCTATGTTGGAAAGAGAAAAGGGCATCTTCGAGAGAGATGAAAACTAAGGAGCGTGCAAGGACAACCATATAATCACCGGGTAAGCCTTTCATTCCATCAACTCATAGGTATTTTCATGTATGATTTAGATTTAGGAAAATATATAGCTTACATATCAATTTTGTCTTAGGTCTAGGAAGAGCCTAAGGGAGGTAACTCCTACAGGGTTCATTTACCCTACAACAGATTGACGAATCCACTAGGGAAGTCATTGTTGTTTAGTTAGTTTCTTCCTCAACTTTTGAATTTATATTCTCAAGATATTTGTTTGTTTTAAGCTTGATTTTTGTTTGTTTTGATTTTTTGTAAGTCTTTTCTAAGGCTATTTGTAAGTTTTCAGTCTTAGATATGATAGATATGTCTCAGATATATTAATTTTTTCACTTGAAGGATTGCAGTCGAAGGTTATTCGTGCCCACAGAGAAACCAAACCATTTTGGTCGCTAGTTGCTCCATTGCAGGGAGCAACCATACCAAGAATTACACTGCTTTATGCGACCATTTCTTTGTGGTTTCCCTCTAGTCCTCTATAAGGAGTGACCAATGATTTGTGGTTGCTCTATGGCCATTAACAGGGTGTGACCAGGCTCTAAAATCCATTTCTTGAAGGAGAATCCTTTAAAAAAAATCCCAGATCTGTGTTTGTCCTTTCTTCCACCCCTCTAGATCTCTCTCAGATCTGTTCCAGTAGTCATTGCTGTGACATTTTTTAAATTCATTTTGAAATCTTTTCTTTTGTGTGCCATTTCGTTTATTTGATTAAAAACACTTTTTGTTTTTCTGGGTACAGTTTAGATCATCTAATCTCATTCCCCCAGACCTTTAGTGCTGATGGTACCTTTGTGAAGAGAGTTCATTTGTTTTTAAAAATATTTTGGGTCTTCCTTTATATTTGCTTCTATTGTTTAAACAAAGGCAACTCTCCTAATTTGCATCTCATCTTAGAGTGCAATCCTTTTTCAAGTTAGTTGAAAACTTTTTCTAGCATTGAAAGATTGGGTTTTGCGTTGATGTCAATCTTGTGTTTGAATCTTTTATTCCTTGGGTGCTTGTTTTCTCCACCTTCATTCGCTTTTGAGTTCTTTGTAAAGTGTCATTAAATACTTTCATTTTGATTAAAAGAAAAAGCAAAAGAAGTGTCTCTTTTGAGTTTTCATGTGATTTGGAAAGAAGAAAACAAAAACTTTTGCATCCTACTTTCATAGCTGGAGTGCCTTGGTACATAGTTGAAAGAGCTTGTTTTTGTTTGGGATTTCGTGAACATTAAATTGATAGTTTGGCATTTCAAATTTTTTTGGTGGTTTACAACGGGCTAACCCAGGTTCTAACTACAGGATTACCAACAACCCTTCTGACCATCAGTCCTTTTGGATACCAGAAGGAAACACAACACACAGAGTGCACTGCACAGTCTCACACGATATGGCTTCTGTGGGTCGCCACAAGACTCAGATGTCTGCAACCATGGGATGCGATGTGTTTCTCTCTCAGAGGCATGGGATCTACTCGATGTTAGTCCTCCAACCCTCATTAGATCTTACTCCAAACCACTGGCACAAATATTCTAATAGGACTCCATTAACCATTATAGCCACATGTTCAAGGATAAGTATTTATATACTATACCATAAGCTTCATATCTAAACACTAGCTATAATATTCATTTATTTAGAACTATTTTGAAAATTCCATTAGTTTATTCTTAGTGTTCAGTGTTATTTCCTTTATCATTTAACATGTTCATCATAAACTTATTAAAGAAAATACAATAAAAAACACTGCATACATTTCCACAAAACACAGATATACCATGGTTCAGCCCCCCTGGGGCTACGTCCACAAAGATTTGTCGCTTGGGCTCTTTATTCATATTTTTGTAAGATCTAGTGCTACGCATTATACATTTCTTCTACCATTACATTCGATCTCCAAAGATTGCAAAAGTCTCTCCACAAAAAAGACCCCTTACTCAACTCAATGATCTACTACAACCTCAAAAATAGACCTCACAAAAAGGGCAACAACCACACCCTTGTCCTAATACATTCTACTTATACAAAACTAGGACAAAACCCTTACAAAAACCCTAACCCTAAGAGGATTAGGTTTGTCTACTTTCTTCTTGACTTAATATTAGCTGGTCCTCGATCCAACCGTTGCTCCAAGTCGGTGCTTGTGTCCACTTTCCAACTGCTCCACAACAATTTATCCACTTAGTAACTACTTTTCTCGACTCTCCTTTTCCTCTATTTTCGGTGCACTCCCTTATTTTCCGGTGCTGCCTCGATTGCTCCAAAAAATTGGCCTGCACCAACATGCCCCCAAAACTGACATCGTGACTCATCCCGTGTCAGTCACAGACTTCTACATCTTTTACTGTATGTGTCAGTGCCTCATACATCTCTGCTATATGCTAGCATTTCTCCTTAGCTTGGTTGCTCTTCTCCATCATGGCTTCCACCACATGCACGGTGACTGGAGGATTTAATATATCTCCTCCATCCAAGCCTATATGTTCCACCCATGATTTTGCTTCATCAAACTCCATGACCAGCTACTCCGCCTTTTCCTGCAGGGGCTCCAATTGAGTTTGTCTTGCAATTTTATGCGCCTGCGCTACTTTCTCTTCTGCTTGTAGGCTCTTCATTTCTCTCACAGTCTTAATATTTTCTGGTAGTGACACCATCTTCTATTGTTTTTTTAAATCTTCCATTCCTGCATGTACCTTATCTTCCCTTCCTTGCAGCTCTTGCAAGCTTCCATCTTCTTGGACTTGCATCCATAGTTGGCCATTGTGCTCCAACAACTCTGTCATCCTTTGGATAGCCTGTGCTATATTTTCTGCAAGTTCTGTGGTGTCCTGTTCTCACTGCACTCTAACTTCTGGAGGAGTAGAGGGTACTACATGCTCCTCCAACTCCTTTATCCGGTCCTTGTACTGCTCCAAGGCCTGCACTATTTTCTTCATTTTCTCTTCAGTAGACACTCCCTCTGAGTCTGCGCTATTTGGGATGGTTCGAAATATTGTGTCTATGTACTTCTCCATCTCCTCTACTTTTTGTTGTGCTATATTTTATTCCTACCCTTCTTGGGTAGCTGCTTCCTTCAGTGTGATCTTTTCCTCCTTCGTTATCTGTAAGTTCATCGCATTAGACCGTGCCCTAGAATGAATTTCACACGTGACGCTAATCTGTAGTTCATAGAGCACCTTCGTCAGGATCCTGGACAATGTTAGGTCCAATGTTGTTATTTCCTTTAGGGGCCTCTATGCTGCCTACTCATTGATGAAAAACATCTCAGGGGTGATGATAAAATTGGAACTCCCCTACGCTGTAATTTGAACTGTTTCTCCAACATGCACTCCTTCCTTCATTTGCACTGGTTTCTCTTTTGAGGACTTCTTTGGCCTGATCCTCAACTGCTCCAACACAGTTTTCACTTTCTGTGTTTTCTCCAGAATCGAATCCCTGTGGTTCTCTGCATTCTCCCACACCTCTAACAGTCGATCTTCGACTGTATTAGTTCCACATCATCTGTTGTTAGTGATGTTTCTAGTGTTTTTCTATGGGACTTCACCTTCTTTCCGGAGCCACTTGCTTGCTCCCATGTCCTCTTTCTTTGAGCATCTGATGGCTCAGATTCCTCTGGCATATGTGTATCCATACCTATATCCTGCCCAATTTATTCCTCCATGGGCATTTCTTGTGTCTTTGTTTGTACTTCTTATGTGCGCACATGTTCTGTTGTTCCTCTTGGTGCCTGGTTTGTGCACGATGGATCCCATGTAGAACCACGCTGTGATTTCTTATGTGTCCTACTTTTCTTTTGTATGGGGTTTCTTCCCCCCACTTGGCCTTGTGCAAGATTCTTCTTTTTTCTTGCACTGTTTGTGCCTGTTTGCTACGCATGAACTATTCTATTGTGAGTCTGAGTCCATTCTCCTGGCACTTTCCATTCCTCGGGCCACTCCTGGACCTCCATCCATATATCATGCGTCATGACATAGTAACTCAGTTGTAGCCACTCCTTGGATGGGTCTCTCTTTGCCTGTACCCACATGCTGTGGCGTGATGCTTGAAAATTGGCTATCTATCCAAACTCCTAGACATTCTCTAGAGAAATCCTCCATGTATCAACTAAGCGGTTTTGGATCTCTGTCAAGTATAGAGAGAATACATCGCTATTTATTTTCTTTGCATTTGGGTCTATTGTGATTCTAAGAGACGTGTAGTGGGTTGAGCCACACTTTTCTATTCTCTGCAGGAACATATTGTACATCGGTTCTTTCCATCCTACAAGTGTAATGAGGATGAGTAACGATGAGTAGTGGAACTTAGAGCCCCAATCATGTGTGTCCTTACAATCCTCCAAGAAATAATTAAGCATATAAGGGGACCAACTCATCGATCTCCCCTTCATGCAATGTGTTGTGGTTGCTACCACTCTTGATGGTACTTACTCCTTTCTGCACTTGCACATTAACTTGCACCCTAGTAGCCTTGTAGCAAATCTTGTCCCAGGATCATTGATGTCAATGATCCTAATTCCCCTATTTCCTCTCTCCATGTCATACTTTTCGTTGATTTTGTCGGAGATGGATTTTTCTTTGGTTTTATCCTCTAAGTACTGCTCTGGCTTCTCCCCATCCATGGGTAGCCTA
>CBVK0101581864.1:0-10543 GCA_900067695.1 Picea abies | reverse complement strand
AGTGAAAAATTGACATAGGATTTTTAGGGTGTGTTGAGTGCTCAACATGTCCCTAGAAAAAATCTTAGGCCTCATGTTGATGGCATCATAGGCTCTGCAAATGATAAGTCTGCATATTTGGTGAAAAACTAGTTGAAAGATTTGTCTCTAAGATAGCATGTAGCAGGACAAGCTTTGACTTCATCCTCCACTCCCACATAGTTGATGGATGTGCATTCTGTACAATCGTCGACTAACCCAAATGGTAACCAACAACCAGTAGGGAATATAAGGAAATGATCAGATAATAATCATAAGGGTGGGAAAAAAAATAAAAAATACAAGGACAACACTAACAATTATAGATCAAATATCAATGTTGGTGAGGAAAAGAAATAAAAATGGAATGTGAAGTTTCCTTGTAGACTTTGTAAAGATGATCACCTTACCCACCTATGCCAAAAAATTGAGGAAGCCTCAAGGCTCTTATCACATCTTCTTGTTGTGCTGACAAATCCATTTCTGCATAATCAACACATGGCCTCGGGGACCTCCAACACCGGTTATTGGGTCGAGTGGGATTCAAAACCCCTCGACGCATCAAGTTGGCCATATATGTGTGAATATGGTCAAGTCTCATATTGTTGTAGCCACTCGATATTGTGATTACGGTTCTCCACAGACTGTTGTAGGTCTAGAGTCTCCTCCTCCTCTGGAAACACCCTTGTAGATCGAAAATCCAAAACCTCTACCTCATATTCTAAAAGGAGTACTAAAGTTCTCTTCCCACAATACTAATTCCAAGGATTCCCAAAACTATTCAATTTTTGAATATCTAGGTCAAACCCCTTATGCGATGTCGGCTTTGGAGGTGCTCCAGACACGTCCTTCACAAAGGAATGCCTTGTTATCTACTTTATGTTATTTATACCCATGTGTATTTAAGGATATTAAATTTGACATATTAAATGTTAGGCCTCACTTACCTTACCATGTGGCCTTTCAAATCCATGTGGAGTACAAGTAAATTACCATCAAATGAATTGTAATTGATGAAGGTGTTGTGACATGCACGATGTCCCTAACCTATTGGAAATCCATTGGATCTC
The DNA here is from genome assembly GCA_900067695.1 of Picea abies. Classification (NCBI taxonomy): domain Eukaryota; kingdom Viridiplantae; phylum Streptophyta; class Pinopsida; order Pinales; family Pinaceae; genus Picea; species Picea abies. The sequence goes on along the minus strand of CBVK0101581864.1, from coordinate 9,455 downwards.
TGACTTTATCCCAATCTATGACTATGTTGACCACTTTTGATGGGAATTAATTCCGAGCCCACAAAATTCTTCCTGCTTTTCCAGTCTAGTTAGGTGGAAAGACAATGGAGGTTGATGTCAACATGGTGATGCACCCCTCGACCATAATTTACTACTAGGGTGTAATTGGACTTATTCCATGACATTAGTCATGTTGTCTTATTTCCACACTTTATTTTTTCCTCACAAAGGGAAAATAGTGATGATTGATCAATTTTCCTTTGTGCACGCTAGTCCTAATGCATCAGTTGGAACTTTAGTCCCTGTGATTGAAAATTCTCAGTAGGAAACTGAGGATGTTGGTGTCATAATGTATTCCTCTCTCATGGGAAACTTTGATTTCATGGCACCATTTCATCATATTCATTCCATTTCCAGTGAGTCTTCTTTGTCAATGAGGTATGTTCCTTTCTGTACTTTGGATTTCAATGACCCTTAGACCCTACCTTCCCCGAATATGTCGTACAAAGGTCAGTTGCACATTGGGATGGTAATGCCACTGTCACTGGAAGGAGTTGCGTATCAGTCTATTATTGACACTACTGCACTCAGATCCTTTCTCCTTGCAGATGAACAAGGATGATCCTATTCTAGAGTCCATATGGGTCATCTAATCATCGTGTTCACATGATTTCCTTGACAATACTTTAACTTTAAATGAAGCCATCTTAGAGGCCATGTATGTTCCTAATAGGCCTTAGGACGATATGCATAATCGCTCCTATTTCCTCCCAGAGCTTCTTAAGATTGAACAAGATGAATTTAGATCTACCTTGAGTAAGATGGTTAGTCATTATGTGGTTCCATTAGATATGCATGGTATTTATGCCGAAGGAAACATGGAGAATATTTATCCTACTGTCACGATCAACATCTCTCGAATTCTTGGAAAAATTGAAAATGTATGTATCGATGCAGATTGTTTGCCTGAAGAAATTCAGATCTACACCGATCTTTGCAAATAGTTTCATGATGTATTCGCTTGGTCGTATGAAGACATGCTAGGGATCAACCCCAAAATTTTATAACATGATATTAAAACCTATCTGGATGCTAGACCTATTTGACAATGACTTAGAGTTGTTAATCCTAGGAAGGACCCTACTATTAAGGAAGAGGTAGAGAAGATACTTAATGTTGGTTTCATCTACCTAGTTCCTTTGACTGAATGGGTTTCCAACCCTATTCCCATGAATAAAAACCAAGGAAATATACATGTATGTATGGATTTTTGAGAACTGAATAAGACTTGTCCTAAAGACAACTTCCTGACTGATTGACCAAATTCTTGATGAGTGTGCAGGAAGCAAAATATTTTCTTTTATGGATGATTTTTTAGGGTATAATCAAATTCAAATCAAACCCAAGGATCAACATAAGATGAAGTTTAGTTGTCCTTTGGGTACTTTTTAATATTGGAAAATGCCTTTCAGCCTTAAAAACACCAGAGCAACCTTCCAAGGTGCCATGACCTTTTCTTTTCACAATCTCAAGAATATTATCGAGGCTTACCTAGATGATCTTGCTTCTCACTCTTGCAAGAGAGTAGATCACTCCACTCAACTTCTATTAGTATTTGAGAGATGTCGTTACTATCTCATTCGGTTGAACCCTCACAAGTGGATCTTCTGCATTAGGGTTGGTCATCTTTTAGGATTCCTAGTATCTGAGCATGGGATCATGGTAGATCCTATGAAGGTTGTGGAAATACTTTGATTCCCTCCCCTATGCAACAGTCGACAACTTCAAGGTTTATAGGGGAAGGCTAATTTCATTCATCAGTTCATAGTGAAATATGAAAATTTAACTAAGGGTTTCACGTGTCATTTGAAGAAGGATACTCCATTTATATGGGATGAGTGAGCCCAAGAATCTTTTGATGCTCTCAAGAAATATTTTGTATCAACACCTTTGTTGAAGCCTCCAAACTACAGTAGAGATGATGTGCATTATATCTCCACATCTGAAGGGATGGTTGGTATGGTTCTAGTTCAGGAGGACGATGAGCTCCATGAGAACATTGTCTACTATCTTAGTCAAAACCTAGTCGGTCCTGAACTTAAATCATATCACATATAGAAACTAGACTTGGTCATTGTACATGCAGTTCAAATATTACGACATTATATATTACTTTGAAAAAATACCATAGTTGCAGATATCAATCAATTTCAATATGTACTCATCAGGTGTATCATAGGGGAGAAATACAATAAGTGGATTTTTATTTTGCAATAGTTTGATCTTGATTTCACTAGTTTTTGCTGAGTTGATATTGGACTTCCCTCGGGCCTTGACTAGATGAGGAAATTTTTCATGATGATTCGTTCATGGATGAACATATATTTATTATCTCATATTCAGACCCATGGTATGGATACATTCTAATTTATCTTCAAACCTTGAAGCTATCACAACATTTGTCAAGAGACAATTGCCGATGTATACTTCATCAGAATAAAAAATAATTTATCATCAACGACACTTTGTATCGTCAAGGAGTAGTTAATATTTTACATCATTTCTTGAGTCATGAGGAAGCTAATTATATTCTCAATGACTGTTAGAGTGGGGCTTGTGGTGCTCATTTATCTGATCTTGTGACAACCCAAAAAATATTGCAAGCTGATTATTTTTGGTTGTCAAATTTTAAATATTGTGTTGAAGTGTTCAAGAAATGTCACCCTTGCCAAGTGTTCACTCAGAAAATGTGCTCACACCCAGCTCCTTTTCACCCAGTCATCACCATTGGTCCCTTCACCAAGTGGGAGCTAGAATTTATGGACTATAACCTAGCTTCAGCTGGGGGGCATCAACATATCATTATGGCCATGGATTATTTCACTAAATGGGCAGATCCCATGCCTACCGTTAAATCCGATGGTAATACTGCAACATTCTTCATATTCAACCAAATTATATCTCAGTTTAGAATACCAAGAGAGATTGTCATTGATCATGGCAGTCACTTTTAGAATGAAATGGTGAAATATTTAGGATCAATATTGGGTTTTAAGCATGGTCATTATTCCCCTTACTATCCCCAGGAAAATGGACAAGTAGAGGTGGTGAATAAATTTCTCAAGACCATATTGCAAAAAACTATTAGACAAAGTAAATATGACTAGAATCTTATGCTTTACCTTACACTTTGGGCACATTGAACCTTGTTAAATACTTCCACCAATTTCTCTATTTTTTAGTTAGTACATGTTGTGGATTCGATTCTTCCGATTGAATTCAAAATCCCTTCCCTCAAGCTAGAAATTGAGCTCCTACCAAACACATCCGATATTAAAGAATGCCTCGTACACCTAGAGCATATCGATGAGAAACGCCAATATGCCTCTATGGCTATCAAAGAGAATACATGATGTGTTAAAGTTGAGTATGATAGGTCTATCTGTCTTTGATAATATGATCAGGGTGATTTGGCTATCCTGTATGACCAAGCCAAAGAACCATTGGGGGAAGGCAAGTTCAACCCCATGTGGCACGGTCCTTATATCATGCTACGTGTCTTAGAGAAATAAGCCTATGAATTGGAATATTATGATTGGAACATGATGGATGAGCCTAGAAATGGGCCTTACCTTAAAAGGTATTATGCTTAATCCCTCAAATATTGCATGTGACCTTTTGTATACTAGTGTATTTTAGTTTATATACATATTTTCCTTTTTTTCATAGGCTTTCTTATCAAGTTTTCCCTTGGTTGGAAGATTTCAACGAAGTCTTCATTTTACATAGGGTTCACGGACAGTGTCAGTCATCATATGTGGAACATGGATTTCGCTGCTTGGGTCATGTACTCACCCAAGGGACAACTAGTGTCTTCAGGTGGTGTTTGTCTGGAGCCATCAACGAATAATGTGGCTGAGTATAGCGCCATTATAGAGATATTACATGACACCATATCACATGGTGTTTGGTCTTTAGAGGTTCTCTTGGACTCCTAGCTAGTTGTATGTCATTTAAACGACAATTACTTTGTGGAAGACCCTACTCTACTATGATGATTCCTATGAGTACGACTGTTGGAATGATACTTTTATTTTCTTACTTATACTGACATACCTAGAAGTTATAATCATGTATCCGATGCATATGTGAATTATATTTTAGATTGGAAATTTTCACATCACTAAGAAAAGAAAACACATTAATGCATGTACACATTGTAACATATATAAGTAAAGTTGAAGACCACATTTGTTATATTTCATCCTTTCAAAAATATGGTGTCATAGTACAAATGGGGCTCACACCCTCAAAATACATATATGGCCGGTATATAATATGACCATGGAATCTATGCCTGTGGCACTAGATGCATATCATAATAGAATAATACGATGTTAGCGAGATGCAAAAATATTCTCGCCCACACATGGGGTACACCCACCACCTATCTATTCATATCCTCTGATAGATCCTCCACTTGAACCATAGGAATCCTGTGCGTCAATCGAGATAGGTTCCCCTGCACACACTGCAACAATAACTTCGCATCTCCTCCCACATGCTCATCTCCTTGACTCCTCCACTGATTTCATGGGAATTCCTCTAGTCATCAAGGACCTACATCTACATAATAAATAAATTGTTAATACTTGATACCATACAAAAATATTTGCATTTTTTATTTTTATTGGAAAAAACAAAAAAATAAAATATATAAAAACATTTCTTACCAATATCACCATAGGAAGAACCCAGTGGCAAAGGCATGTCTGGATCCCTCTGTATTCGATCTCGACATAATAGTAGTTGTTAATGGTTATGGCATGTCGACACCACCAGAAAAGGAACTCATCATTGTAGGGGGTTAGCACCATACCACCTCCTAGCCACCTCATCACATCGATCCACGGTGACATGGTTGGATCATGTTGTCCATGTGGAGTAATCCCTACTCTAGGGGTCAATCCTAGAAGCCAATCAAAGGAAAAACTACAAAGAATGGATGCAAATATGAAATTTCCCTTTTTCCATTATTTGCAATCTGTCAACTAGCTCTTCATGTTAGCCAACAGTGAGGTACACCAGTCATAAACAATCGGTATTAAACACTCCACTGCATAAAACATGAGTGGCCTTGATGCCTAGTGCAATGAGTATGACCTCAAAATATGTGTAAGTACAAGCATTACGATCTTTAAATTCATGGTCTCGATCACCCTGATTGGGAGTTGGCTCCCTACTTTATCTGTGCCTACAACATAGTGGGTGGAAATGCACGCCTCCATATTCATACCACCCCCAAACCCTCGAGCCTTGAGATTAACTACCTCACCCTGGAAAGATAATCCTATGCTAAAATATATATCATCTACTTCAATCCTCAATGGTTTCCCATCAAGGTTGAAGGAATCTGTCTCTAGATCCCAATAGTTTACTAGCAATTGGAGTAACCTCACTTAAGCTGTCATTCCCTTGAGAGCCAAAAAATTATAAAGGCCACATGTTTTTAAATCTTGTTGGGCCCTTTCATCCCTTCCCACTATTGCATTTATCTCTTCATGCTCCCTCTCCCTCCATTCAATCACGATCCTACAAAGGAAAAGCCATTTTTTGAGTTAAAACTTTCAAAAATGTGTTCACGGACTTGTGCAAAAGCTAACTTTGTAACATTCACATATAGGGATACATATACACATGAATAATTCACTTTTCCTGCATATATGGGTTCATATACGTGACCCGATGAACTGTCACCTGCATATGCCATAATTTCTATATTACACCCTCTAATACTAAAAAAATGGGGCCTAAAATTGAAATTTAAATATTACACCCTCTAATACTAAAAAAATGGGGCCTAAAATTGAAATTTAAACCATTGAAAATGAAATAGAGAGGATGGGAACTTACTTGGTCCAAATGGTTGTTGATTTCTTTGATCGTAGCTCTTGTGATCGACACTTGAAGATAGTGGGAAAAATGGCCTAAAATGCACTATGTGGGTGAAAAAACTCAAATAGTATGGTAAAATGGTCTATTTTTACTATTAGTAGAAATTGTTTTACGCACTTCATATAGTTTGTGAAAATTTTTGACCTTATGGACTAATAGTGCAGTGGAAAGAATTGGTTTTTGGTGGTTTTGTCTAGTTTTTTTTTCGGTTTCCAACGTCATACTGGTCGTTCATGCCTTTGAAATGTATATTCTTTCACTGGCATATAGGATAGGTTGTCACTCTTTTTTGCACTCCTGCATCATCCTATGAGTGTGATCCATACACCTTAGGTACAAACCCATTTATTAGCAACAAATAACCTTCCTAATGCTACTAGAAGTGTCGTTATTAAGTGATAGAGGCTTACCAAACATGGGTGTCCTAGTTAGAACCTTTGTGATATTTGGTGCCCATGCAGAAGTTATTCCATAGGACCGGGAGTTCCTTATAGTTTCGATATGAATTTGCATTCGAACCCCATATTTTTACTCACAAGCATTTTGACCGTTACCTATGGGACTCCCCCCGAGTCTTGGTTAATCTCTTTTCCGAATCCTGAAAAAATGAAAATATTGTCGAGTGAAACTGTCTCTTTCACACTCGTTAAATGTATTTGAAAGGTCATCTATTTGGTGTGGTTGCATCTCTGATACATTTCTGTTATATTATTGGATATCTGCAATATCTCTATGCATTTCCTTATTATATCTCTGCTCTCATTTCGTGCCGAAAATAATCTGGATCAACAAGTCATGCTGGGAGCATGTCACCGACCACTGCAAGTCATGATAGGGGCATTGATATGATTGAGAATCCTATACGTATAGGATGCAAGCCCAAATTCCTTTGTATACTTTGCAAAGGAGGTCACCTAACTCATTTGTTCCTTGCTACTATTGTGGTACGAGAAGCGCGGTCCTTGGCTAGGGTCCCTTCAGGTTCTAATTCGTCTTTTGTTTCCCAACATTTTAATCCTTCTTTGGTTGATACAGTGGTCATGTCGATGTAATATTCGGCTGACACTAATGTTTTTGGGAGTGATGCGTCTCTTGACCATGTTGTCTCGCCTCCTATTCAACCAATGTTTGAAGAAGTGATTGTGTCAATGCAATCTTCGGTTGATCCCACTCTTCTCTTGGAGAGTGACAAGTCTAAGGAAGTGACATTGTCGATACAATTTTCGGCCAATCCCACTCTTCTTTTGGGGGGTGATGCGTCTTTAGACCATGTCCTTAGCATTTTTGGTATTGTACCTTCTGAACAAGGGAGTATTCCACTCTCTCCAAGTACTCTCCCTTCAACTCCTAGGATGGTTTCCTTTGATTGGAATGATATTGTAGATGATGGATCATCTGAAAGTATTTTATCCTCCTCCACTTGGTAAGTTTTGGGTTCTCCCAAGATTGTGTCAGCTACCTGTGAGTTGTTGAATTTCGACAGAATTCCTGCATGGGAGCCTTGGCCTCCATCATTATATGTTGCTTATAACAACATCCTCTGAGTCTTAGTTAAGCTCTTTTCTGAATCTCTAAAAAAGTGAAAAGATTGTCAAGTGAACTTGTCTCTTTCACACTCGTTAAATGGATTTGAAAGGATGTCTATTTTTTGTAAGTTTAACCCTTTTTTGGACCAAGTAGACTAATTATGAAAAAGGAACACTCTAGTCAACATTGTCTAGAAGAGTTCTCCTGGGTATTGTTTTATACTTTTTCAGGCTTAGGGGACTAAATCTACGAAAAAGGAAATTATTTGGAGTTAAGTTGTGATCTCATTCCATCATCCTTCTTGGAATATTGAGCCTATTGTCAGTTCCCACTTTCTCGTTATAAGCCTCTTACCTCAACAATTTGCATCACTAGCCAAGAAGAGCCTTTTTTATATCATTTGCAGCTTGACACCCTGTACCCTAAGAGGAAACATCCCCTTGAGTGTCCATTCCCCGCATGCGCTTCCTTGCATTGAGCATAGGTATGTTCCACTATTTGGAGCTAGTTGCTTACTCACAACACTTTTTTCATCTCCCATGTCATAACAATTCTTTGCCTATGAAAAAACAAAAAACGATTGGTGGAAAAATAATATTATCTCATATCAACAATAGTCATGTTTCCTTTGAACATAGGACAAATTTTTGAGTCCATTGTCATCCAAAGTTTGGGTTTAGCATGACCTTATGAAGTTGACATCATTACTTAGAGTTTACTCCTCTGACTGGTTATTCTTCTAGTCCCTATGGATATATTGTCGATTCCTCCTGCATCACAAAGTTTTATCATCAAGTCTCATCAAGTCTATGTTGCTTGATTTATCCATATGTTTCATGCTCTTGTTCAAAGGAATTCTATAAGATCGTGTCAACCATTTCTCATAACTCGTGACTTTTCATGTGAACCATACCCTCAATGTATCTCAGAGTCACATGAAGCTATAGTCCTACCATGCACCCTGGTCCTACTTTCATTATGGGTAGGGAACCTTGAACCCAACAATTGACATCTCCTCATTGGTCACTGATTAGGAGTTTCCTTTATTTTTGATGACAAGAAATATATTCACACAGTGGTATTCGTGCAGTGTCTTGGATTCCATTATCCTTTTTGGTGGTTTCCTTGCCTTTGTCGACAATCTTTCTTATTGGATGCTATTCAAAGGGTCTCTTTCATGCACTACTTGCATCTGGTGCATATAAGAGACACACATGGTCGTTGGTTCATGAACATCCTATTCGTCTGTGTTCCTCCTAATCATCAAGATATTTCTTTGTACCTTGTGCTGACTGATGAGATATTCCCTAATGCTCTCCTTTAAACGGGTCTCCTTCCATCGAATTCAACTCATATATTATGGAAATGAGACCTACAGTCCTATGAGTACCTAGAGGCTTGCATTCATCAGTGCCAAGTTCTCCCACCATCGACAGTTGGGAATACATCAATGTCTCATGATCAATGGATTCTTCAAGTGTTCAACCTTAATACCCTTATTCACACTTGTAGAATGTACTTGGTTCCTTGATACCTACTTTCATTATCAATAGGTTGTCTCATGTTTGTTAATGGTATACCTTAATGACCGATAATAAAATGAAGTCTCATTGTGTTCGACCTCAACTCCTATATTCACATGATGTAGACTTGCACCTTTGGTGGATAGTGTAGAAGACCTCCAACTTACAGTAGCAACATTCCTAATCTATTGTTGTCTTTAATTGTTCCAGTACCTATATGAATTCAATGATCATGGGAGATCATATTGCACTCCATTGTATATAGATATCTTTAGATTGATTTTGAGACCGGATTTTGTTGTGCCTTGTTCGTGACTATGATATCCTATGGAACTTTGTATTTACTATTCATGGCCATGAAAAACTATTTGATATATTTCCACATGGATCTGCAATGTAGTTCAGATTGGCAGCCATGTGTACAAAGTCATTATGGATTGTAATATTCTC
>CBVK0101581833.1:0-13744 GCA_900067695.1 Picea abies | reverse complement strand
CCAACTTCAACCAAATATCCTCATCCACATGCCCAACAAATTAAGCACAAAACTTTGCATGAAAGAAGGACTAACATACCTCATGGTGACGTTGGCTTACCATCTCCCATACATTGAGTTGACTGGATGTGAATTGCATGGATGATCTGTAGTAGAAGAGGCAATCTAAGGGGGGAATTTGGGCTACTAACTGTGGACATGTTGATCATCATCATGGTTGGGATCATTGTCTTCATTGTGGGCCATGAGATATGATCTCCTCTAGTTACCCCTAGGCACGGGGGGTGGGGGTAACAATTGCAATGCAATCTCTTTTTCTAATGCATGTATGTTATATCCAAATGTATGAAAATATTGAAAATGATGAGCTTTCATTTGTATTTCATATGCTAATATTGATAATTGTGATTTAGTGATTATTTTTGTATCTTTATTAATTATAGTGTATGCTTTTAACGATTTATATAGTGTATTGTTGATTTATATATTTTTTCCAAGGGAAAATTCGCGAGAAAAATCAAGGGATGCTTCTTCACATTCGCGGATGGAATTCCTAACAAACACATTGGTGTAGATTAGTGTGCCTAAACCATTTCTTTTTGGATTGGAGGCCCTGTTGGAAGGAAACTAGACAATGCCCAACAATATTAGTGACAACCGGTTGAACTCACCATCTGGATTTTATTGTTAATTTATATACATGTATGATTAAAATTGATTAGTAATTTAAGATTTTATATTTTATAGAAAAATATTGTTAGAGATGAACTACATTAGGATTGAATAGACTCAACACCATAAGAAAATTGTAAATGATTCCATATGTTCATGAATGAGATGAAACACAAGGTAAAATACCTATTTATATATAAATATAATCTAAAAGATATGACCATTCAAAGTAACCCTTTATTAATAATAATATAATAATATATTATTGTTAGTGACATGAATGATCAAACATAAAGGATTATATAGTAATATCTCTCCTAAAGCTTGACTGGGGAGTAAGGAAGGGACATTATAATTATATCTTGTCAAAAACTTAGTTTCATTATAGTACAAAATTTGACACGTGATTTGTTGTGATGAGGAGATTTTTATGCACCTAGAAGATAATTCCCTAACATAGATGAGCATAAATGACCTTTGACATAGTCAATGTCCATTTCATTGACACAATTTGTTAAGGTTAGAAGGGATTAGAGAACCTTTTTGAAGGAGCGCTTGAGCGTAAGGAAGAAAATATCATGTTTAATGCATTGTGTGGATATGGATGAGGTCGGCCCTAATAAAAATGAGCCTCAATTGAAAGCAATAAAATCATTTTAAAAGATAAACCTCAAGTTAGATGAGTATAAGTTACAAGTCAAAGGGGAAAATATCATAAATGAATAAAAATCATGAGGAAGAGGTGCGCTAGGGTTGACATGGTCATCTATGGAGGTGCACCCACATGTAGGAGTTTGACAAGTGTTTTCAATCGCCATCAAGCAAAAGGAAGGGGCTCATTAGGGAGGCACCCTAATTGGGGTTGAATACAAGGAAGATCACTATATATACTTTACGATGAAGGTGCAAAAGGGTGTGAAAACCATGTGAATAAGTTCAATGGTTTAGTTATATCTAGCTGGAGAAAGGAAAGTAAAGGGTTTATTCTATGTGAGTTTCATCATCATCTTTTTATCTTTCATGGTTGAATTTTGTTGCTAAAGTTTCCCTTATAAATATGCTGTAAATACCTTTTGTAGAAGGGGAATTTTTTCTCCATAAGGAATGGTTAAGGTTGAGGTTAAACCCAGGGTTAATGTTGAAGTTAAACCCTCCTCATCTCTTGTTGTTGGTTATTGATAAATATATTGTTTTCCTCCTATCATTTCTACTCTTTGAAAGGTTGTTGATATATTTATTTGTTCATTATCACACAACTTTATTGCTGATTTATAATGGTTTGATAAGGCACACCTTTGAAAGGGCCCTTTTATTTTGGCATATTGTTGATATGCTATTTGGTTAAATAGTACATGCTATTAACAACCTAGTTATGCCTCCATTCATATTAAATTGAACCCACGTGAATCTTATCCTAACTTCGTTTCCCAACCAGGTTGACATTGGTCCATTATTTCACCCACTTATATCAAAGAATATCATAATATTTCTTAAGGTTTCCTCCCTTGCATCGAAGGAGAGCCAACCTAAAGTGATAGAAGTGTTACTAAGGTGACATTGGGTAACCTTCCTGAGTTTCCCTAGGGTTGCACTTGTTTTAAGGGATTGATGACTTAAAGTATAGGGTTGGGAGGTAAAATAGCATTTTTTGAATATAATATTGATGAGATCCGTTCTCATCATGTATATAGGAGATGAGGAGTTCAAATGACATCAAAGGTTCAGGTGGAGTTGCTTGCTTTGTTAGAGATTCACTCCGGAGAAAGATTTCCTTGGTTGCCTCAGAGGATTTTTCTAGGTTTATGTGGGTTCAAGTTTGTGGTGTTTTCCTCATCCCAAGGTACATTTACATTTCCTTTAGTTACTTCCCTCCAATGTACTCATCATATACCATTCATAATGGGCATGACAAGGACCCCTTTATAGACTTGTATGCCGACATCATCCAATACATGGTGGTTGGAGAGGTGTTTCTCCTAGGTGACTTCAAATCCCACACCATATTCCTCCATATTCCTCTCCATGGTCAGCCATATGACATGTTCTGCATGTAGGAGATTGATCCATAGTAAGTGGGGCTTCACCGGATGTCAGACGATGCATTGGGACCTCTCACATGAAAGATTATATAGTAATAACTCTCCTAAATCTTGACTTGGGAGCAAGGAAGGGACATTATAATTATATCTTATCAATAAATTAATCCCACTATCGTAAAAAAGTCTAACACATGTGACCTGTTGTGAGGAGGATATTTTGATGCACCTAGAAACACTACTACATTAGGCCCATTTTTCGACAATTTTTCGATGCAAGTTTGTAGCCACAATGTCTCAAGTACAATGAAGGCTAAAACCCATTGTTCTTCATGTCATGTCCATCACAAGTACGATGATATGCATTTCATCACTAGACAATCACAAATGTCTGTCGTACCATCGACTATTGTGCGTCCGAAAACTAGTTTGTTCTAGTCGCTAGTGCATCGTAAAAGAGACTAACCTATGACAAACGTGCATCAAAATCGACCAATATCCACATCCATTATCGTCATAGGTTTTTCGTATGATTGACCAATGTCTGTCTCCATTCTGTTGTGTGTCTGAAAACTAGTTTATTCTCGTCTCTAGTGTATCATAAGAGCGACTAACCTATGGCGAACATGCATCACAATTGACCAATTTCCACAACCATTTTTGTCATAAGTTCATCGTATGATCGACCAATGTTCGTCATAAGATCATATAGAGTTTTTCGAACCATCGACAATGGATTGACGAACTTGTTGTGTTTCCGATGGTGGTTGGGTCTGACGACTAACGTTCCTTTAGTTGAGCAATCGACGAACACTATCATCGATGGCTTGATGAATGGTTTATTAATTAAAAAAAATAATTTGTATCACACCATGTTGATCCAAGAGTTTCATAAGTCCTTGGATGCAAGTTCCATGTTTTAACTTTGTTGTGAATGCATGTTCCTCCTCCATATTCCATTAGAATAATGCTTTAGCACAATAAATATGGCCACAACATCTCATATTGGATGCAACATATCATGTTTCTACAACTCCACATGCTGCAACTCCAGACGTTGCAAATCCATATGCTGCAACTTCAGATGTTGCAACTTCGAGCATTATGAGAATCTCTTTCCACGTGGAAACACTTAACAACATGATGTCACCATCGAAAAATAGATCATGGTACATGAGCAATAGGTCACCAATCTGGCTATTGATAACATGACATCAACCATTGATACAATGAATCAACTCACAACAACAAGCCCGAGCTACATGCATAGGACATACAACACATGAGGTAAGTGGTGAAAAGGTATGTACTTACACTTCACATATCATTTAAATGAAATTAATAATATATATATATATATATTATTAATTCCATTTAAATGATATGAAAAAATAATTTTTTTTTAACCATGGTTGTGGATGCATGTTCCTCTTCCAGATTCCATTAGAATAATGCTTCAACATAATAAAGATGGCTGCAATATCTCATATTAGATGCAACACCTTGTGTTGCTACAACTCTTGATGTTGCAATTCCAAATGTTGCAACTCCAAACGCTGCAACTTTGAGATTTAGCACAATAAAGATGGACATAACATCTCATATTGGATGCAACACCACATGTTGTTGCAACTCCAGATGCTGCAACTCTAGAGGTAAGCGATGAAAATGTATGTACTCCTTACACTTCACATATCATTTAAATGACATTAATAATAATAATAAAATATTATTATTATTATATAAACTTTTGTTGTGGATGCAGGTCCCTCTTCCATATTCCATTAGAATAATGCTTCATCACAATAAATATGGTGCAACATCTTGTATTGGATGAAACACCTCATGTTGTTGCAACTGTAGATGTTGCAAATACGAGCGCTATGGCAATCTCTTTCCACGTGGCGACTTAACAACATGACACCACCATCAAAAAGAGATCGTGGTATGAGAGCAACGGGTCACCAATCTAGTTATTGAGAACATGACGTCAGCCACCAATATAGTGAAACAACTCATGATAGAAAGCATAGGCCATGTGCATAGGACATACGATACATGAGGTAAGCGGTGAAAAGGTATGTACTCCTCCTAACACTCTGTATATCATTTAAATGACATTAATTGAGATGACAAACCTAGCCAATTTACCCATGCACAATTATCATTACCCCATAACTTAGAATTATTACACGACAAGTGGCATTAAATATATGACCTATCTGACCACTAATTATATTAAACACAATGTGTTTCTGCCATATCACCGCCGCTACGACCATAAATCACATTGATTCCACCTCAACGACCATCACCCTCTTTGAGTTACTATTTTTGAAAAGGTGGTGGAACCAGATTACTAGTTACCATTATATGGCTGAATAATAATTAAACGACAAGTGGTAGTAAATATCTGACTTGTCCAACCACTAATTCCATTAAAGATTGCACATTTATGCCATCACACCACCACCACGACCATAATTCACATTGATTCCACCTCAATGACCGTCACCCTCTCCGAATTACTATTTTTGAAAAGGTGGTGGAATATGATTACTTACTATTTTTCCTCACCAAGTGTTGCAAGATCTATGCAACCAAGTCAGTAAGATTGATGACCAAGGGTAGCCAGATTTTTCGAAAGAATAATGATGGTTGACTCTCTCATTCACCATGAACTAGACATAGGGTTGGTTAAAGCAAATGAAGAAGTCTGGATGTTATTCTAGGAGGAAGGGTGGTATGTATAGACATACTCCAAGGTTGATACAACTAAGAAATCACCTTGAAATGTGATGTAAGTTTGAAAGAGGAGAAGGCACAAATCCTTGGAGTTCCAATCATAGTGAATGAATACGTAATTTCTACTGTGATAGGGATTCCATAGGAAGGAGAATGATGGTTATCCCATAAAATGACATTACCTAGTATAAAAGATGAGTTCTTGCAAGAAGGAGAGGAGATAAGGAAGAAAGGCAGTGTGTTCAATAGGAATTCCTTGAGTCCTCTATGGTCAAGGGTGACCTATCACGTGCATAATTACTTCACCTGTGAGGGATTCCATGACATCAACTTTGGGTATCATCTGAAGCTACTACATCACCTCAGACATCACATGTTGATAAATATCCATTTCTTTCTATGGAAGAGCCTAAAAAACATGGCCTAAAGTGTCCAAAATCCCAATGACAATGAGTGGGCCCCACGCATCATGGGCTTATCAAGATTGTGGTGAAGCATGCATTCCACTAGGTTGGTCATGCATGGTAAATCCCAATGAACCCTCGTACTCAAATTTTGGAAGGATGGGTGGCTCTAGAAATAATAACATCCACATGACACTTTGGGCAAATAAGTTCCACATAGCCTTCATAGGAAGGACTTTTAGGAACCCCCTGCGAAGAGAAGGAAAGTAGGACATCCCGAAAAGGAAAGGATCGACCCTCAAAGAATAGGAAGATGATAATATAAACAATTGTTCTTAAGAAAAATATGTCACAATCCTCATCCAAATTGGTTGTCCCCATTGAAACAAAAGAACCAACTAAAAGAGTTGAGTTAACAACACAAAAAGAAGAGACCCCTGTTGTCACACAAGAACCAATAGGGGAAGTTGGACTAACAGATGAATTAGTAACAATGGAGACATAACCCCCCATTGCCACATAAGAACCAACAGGAGGATTTGGACTAACAATGGAATTAGGTCTAATGGAGACATAACCCCTTGCTACCACATAAGAACCAACAGAGGACGAAGAGTCAATTGAGTGAAGGGATTTCCCTGAAGAACCAGTAGGGGAGGACACATTCCCTAAAGAAGGAAAGAAGGACTCAAATTTTGCTACAATTCAGGGGTGATAAATGGAATTTGTTGCAACATAAAATGAGGGAGAAAATCCCATGGTAGCACTAAGAAAGAAGGATCCCAAGAACAAGAAACCAAGGCATATTCCAGGTAAATATCAGTGGCCTTTGTACTCTACCCTAATCTAGCAAAATTTCAAATTAAGAGAAATTAATCAGAGGATGAAAAAGAAAATAAAATAGATGAGAGAAATAAAATAAGGGGGACCATGCCTAGCTCAAGTGGTTGGTATTAGCCATCAGGTCCATGAAAAATTAGAAGAAGAATATGTCATATCTACACATGAAGAATTATATGATAAACTAATGACATTCATGGACAATGAAACCCAAAACAAGGAGGCCATGGCCAAGGAACAAGAAACAAAAACAAAGGAAGTGGTACCCCCTGAAAAACTAGAGGTTGGGAGTCAAATAGAGGAGGAAACGCCTCTTGAAAAGATTAATCAGGAAAATAAAATAAAAATCCTTACAGAGGAAATTGGAATCCAAACACATACTCACAAGGATTTTTGGTTGAGATCCCAATTGGACAAATGGAGGAACATGGACGAGGCTTATGAAAGAGGGACAATTCCACATGGAAGAATGTCGACATGCCATCTAAAAATTGAGGTAGAGGTGGGTCGAGTAGCTGGCTATTCATCAAGACAAATGAGAGAAGTGGAAGAAAGACATCGGAAATTCCTATGAACATCATAAACAAGTAGAGCTCCCGAAGGAGGATAAGAGGTTGATGAGTTATATGTTGGGCGCCATCCTTAGCTATAGAGAACCTTATCCAACCTACTCTATATTCCTACATGAAAGATACTTCTTATTCTAGTTCAGATAAATATCAACATGCAATCCCTATAAGATCACCTCAATAAAGGAATTCTTGGAAGTGTACTATAGTAGCAGTGTGAAAGACAAAAAAATGTTGTGCAATATTTATCAGCACAACATTGTCTTATATTTTGAGTCGGAATGGAATCCAATTCACTTTGTAGGAGATATACAAATAAGAGAGTTCACATATTCATGAGCAACCATGCTCAATGGGATAGTGATCTTACAATCACCCAGAAAAAATGAGACAAGTGATATATGGACAAGGGGAGAATTCCATAAGCCTAAGGTCATTCTCATCTCACATTTCACTTAGGATAATTCCATGACACATGGGCCATTCATGGCCCAGAATCGTGAAGAGGCCATCGATGAATACTTAGAACGCATAACATCTCTACTAAAAAATTATCTACAAGGGAGCAGGCATCGATGGGGACAGGGGACAAAAAATATCAAATAGAAAGATGCCTTTAAATTACCACAAATTTGTAGTGTCATTGAAATGAGTAAGAAGATACATCCAATGCTTGGAGACATGTGGGAATCATTGGGTAGGACTTAAGTTTCACTACCCCCTAATTTGGCTGCGAGCACCTAAGTACCAACAAAGTTTTGAGATATGTGAAAGGGAGGAAGAAGAGTACCAGTGGAAGATAGAGAAAGATGGAGGTTACTACTCGGCCTTTGACAAATGTCATGTTAACTATAGCATCAAAAACATCCATAATTATGCCACTGTTTCAAAATCAGACTGACTGGTTGCATGAGGACATGCAACACTTGTGGTTGGGGGGAGATGATGGGTGTCTGAAAGACCATCTTCTTCATGACTTTTATTTCCATTTTTCATGATAATATTCAATCATTTCACTACCATCTTCAATATAATTAATGCATTTTTGTCTTAGGTATATCACTCTATGATTTATGTCATTTTAAGTGATCTTGCTAGTGTAAATGAGAAAGTGTTAATTGTTTCATGCTTATTAATGAAATGTATCAAAAATGTATGTCACAAGGATGTCAACGAGGATATTGTACTACGACAAGACCTTGCTGCAACACAATCCTTAGTTGTTGCAACACCTCTCTTAGTTGCTTCAAAATGATCTCGAGTTGTTGCAACACCACCTTTAGCCGCTACAAAATCTCCCCTAGTTATTGCAAAACGATATTACACGATGTTGTAATACCGACCAGTAATGTTGCTACTCTTTGTAGATGCAACACGACACAACAACTCCCAAGTCAATTGGCAACATAATTTTTTGAAGCTGCCAACTGTTGTAACAACGTCCAAGAAACCGTCACTTACATGTTACCCTGGAATATATATGAGGATATGGAAGAAAGGGTTAAAACGAGAAAGAGATGAATGCAAACAACCGTTCCAACATATGTCCAAATCAAAAGGGGGGTCGAGTCACACAAATCTTCTGCGTTATTATTCGAGTTGAGTCATTAGACAAGATTGAGAACATTCTGAGGATCATAGATCCTCATGGTTGTCCTCAACACTTCTTTACTAAGAAAAGGATGTAATTAATTGTATAAATACTTGGCTCAATGAGAGTTGAAGGACAATTCTTTTTGTAATTTGAACTTCATTTTCATTTAATAAATATACTATTGCAGCTCTAATTGAAGTCACCTATATAATGTATGTTTAAGCTCAGCATGTGATTGGATTTTTAACCAGTACCTTGCCTAAGGAGGAGAGCCCCCTTCTTAGTCAGGTACTGCTGCACTGTAGTATAGATTTATTTCTCAATTGTGTGGTTTATATGATTATTAATAAAATTTTTAGTGAAAATAAGATATAACATTTGGATTTGTTTGTTGTTGCAACAACAAATATAGTCTGTGGATTATTTGTGACAACAACTCTAGAATTGGTTCATTTCATTATGTTAGCATTTATTTCATTTGTTGATCTCTCATTTGTATTATTTGAATTGGTTAACCAAATGAAAAATGTTTTCAATGTTGTTCATAAACATAGGGATATAAATTATCTATGGGCATAGTCACCATCCAAAATTAGAAACTAGCCAGTGTGATTTTTTCCCGCAATATCCTAGCTACTTTTTTATTTACACTCGGACCAAGGTTACAACACAGAGTGCTTCCAGCTGATTGAGTTGGTTCAATTACCTTTTTTTCATTTACATCCAGACTAGGGTTATAACACATAGTGATTCCAACTGGCTCGATTAGTTAAGAGATTAGTTACTTTACTTGAATAACACTCAAAGTTGGGTTACAACACAAAGTGTTCTATCTTGTGATTATCTTGAAGGAAATGTCGTAACAAAGTGTGATAAATTGATTGGTATGTACTTGAAACTTCATTTGATGTATATATGAAGTGTTGTTCAAATTTTGTGTACTTGTAAATATGATTTTAGCTTATGTTGTTATGGTGATAGAGTAGTTTCTAGCACTAGTTATGTAAGCTGATTTAACATAACAATGAGAAAAAAATGTTCAGTGATAAATCTATTGTTCATAAGTAATTTTTTTATTTGTTATATGTTGGGGATTATACCCTTAGGGTTGTGAATTTTATCCCCATGAAGTACAATGTTTCACTGTGTATTTTCTTGCATTTCCCTATGTATTTTGGTTGCATAGAAATGAAATATATGCTATCGTAATTTATATTTCAGATTCAGAGTTAATGTTGAAAGTTCATTGGAAATAGATTTGGGAAACCTAAAGTTTTGAGGTGAAATTTCTGAATTTATTTTAAGATCAAAGTTTACCAAGTTTCCACACTTGGGACATATGTGGGTATGACTATGTGCTCTTTCTCATTGCTATCAGAGATGTCACACTGCATTTTGTCAAGGTTAGTAATGTACAAAGTTATTGAGCCAACGAATTGGATCTTGTTGCATTGTGTCAAGAGAGAGGCCCCAACAAGTATAGTGAAATGAAGATGCTAGATAGGTACACACTAGGTGGGTCTATAAGCACCCTGCTCATGGTATACATGGTTCTCCACCCAATGGTCCAACCATTATTGAAGGTGATACATTTCCAATGGTAGCATGCATAGTGTAAGGTACTAGGGATGCTTGTAGAGGCGATATAATCCCCAAAAATAGTGGCCAGAATGGAGAATAATGCCCCTATTTGGAGTTGCATCAAATTATACACTGAAGAAATCCCATGCATATAGATAGACATAACCCTCCTTCAATAAAAGGGGATTATAGATTTGATAAATTTAGTTGTGTAGATCCACCAATCTAGGCCACAAGACAACAAAATGACGAATGATCCCATAATTTTGGTAGAATTAAGGTTGATGCTTGATTGTATTGGCCACATCAATTATGGGAATAGAGGATATATTTTCCACATAAACGAGACTAGGAGGACATTATCCAAAACCATGTAGTCCTAAAAATGATATAAATTCATTAAAGGACATCTTGAAATTTATAGAAATCACACAAGCGTTGTGAGCAAATGATGACAAGGTGGCTCTGTCCAAGTCCGAACACCTTAGACCTAAACTAGGTGATCCAAATATGTGGGAGTAAGGATCCATGGGAGTCGAGCTATGTTGCAAGAAACGACCCCCTAAGTGTCGTATAAGTACCCGAAACACATTGAAACGCCAATGGTTGTACCGTACTTTCCTGATTAGGAAATGTTGACGGTTGTATGATATGACATTTACCAATAGACACACACACATATGATGTTTCCCCCGATGTTCCATTTTTGGAGGGTCACGTTTCCTGACGTCCCTATTTTAGAAACTTCTAGATGTTTCCCCATTTCATGCAACTTAGGAGTGGAGTCTTGTAATTGCGAGGATGTATCATCATGGAAAAACATGCCCATGCAAATTAGGGAATAAACCTTATACATGGAGGTGAGTAGATAAGGTCACATCTATTGAAGAGGCCTTTGGAGGATGGAAGCAAGGGGAAGGATTTTAGTGGTAGGTAGGGTCTTTGTTTGAGTGTTAGAGGATGTGAGAAGGAAGGGTTTGGTCGATGGTTTCAAGGATACAAATAAGGATGAGGGTTCACGGATTAGGAAGAAGAAGAAGTATATTCATGTTTTCAATGGTGAAAAGAAGATTCTTGTGCCTCATGGTTGGATCCTTGAAGGATTAGATATGTCCTGGGAATGAGCTCTATATATTTATGTGGATAAAATCCTCTAGCCTCTAAATTTTTCCTTGGATAGGGGATCCTTAGAGCAAGGTTATTTCTAGTAAGATAAAAATGTTCCCTCCCAATGAAGGTATTTTGTAAAAACACGGGCTTTTTATTTGGAAAAAAAAAACTAATACAATATTCCACATAACTTTTCAAATGTTCCTCCAATCATTTGAATGAGCTCCTCTTGGTTTTGAGAATAATTTATTCTCTACTAAACAAGGCCAACCATGTGAAGGTGGAAGCTAGTTTAGCCCCTCCCCCCCTCGCATCACTCTCAATTCCCCATACCCAATCATGCTTAGCAATTAGAAAAACAAGAATTAAAGGTAAATGAAAGAAATAAGGTACATGGATATAGAACATATAAGGTTCACACACAAATAGCAAAACAAAAAAATGTACAGTCAATAATTTATATTAATAAAATTTGTCCTAAAACAAAAAAATGTACAGTCAATAATTTATATTAATAAAATTTGTCCTGAAAATATGTACAATCACTTATTTTTTTGTTTCCTCTTTTCGATAAAAGTCACAAGTAAATCATCATCACATTCATCTTGATCCCATCCTTTAGCTATTGGGCCCTCTTCTTTTGTTGGAAGACAATGGGTCATCTTAAACATTGTACTACTTCTAGTAGAACGATGTGGACATTGATGCAATATAGGGGCATCCACTATAATAACAAAAAGCATTAAAAAGACATGGTTAGTTATTATTCATAACGATGTTTCATTAGTAAAAATTTGTTTACTATGTTTTTTACCTGGAGTAGTCGACACCATTGGTTGGATTTTCATCGATTCCTCTCCTCTTCGAGAACCCTCATCTACATACTCTGCCATTGAAACAAGAAAATTTATAAGGACACCATCTACAAACAAATATTTATAATCGTCATATTATACATTTTATTTTAAATATACACACACTGTGATGGGTTAAATCGGTGTTTCTTAAAAAGAATAGACACATTAATTGATGGGTTAAATCAATCATTAATATATTTGAGAAGTAATCAACAACTACAATCTTTTCATTTTATTTACCAACTCATTTGAAGGGTCAAATTGTGTTTACCCCTTCCTTTGTCGATTGTACACCACTGCTTGAAAGTCAAACTTGAAGCCAAGCATCAAGTCTTCTTCAATAGCGACAATGTTGAATGTACCCCCTGCATCACATGGCATAATATCAAGACTTTTACTTATTGGCTACAATTAGATAAAATTTTCATGATGATATGTATAATATGAATAAAGTATTTGGTACTAAAACTTCAAGCTTTTAATCTCAAGTAACCACCTTGGCCAATTTTGTAATGCCCATGTTTTTCTAGTCTTTCCTTGGTTTCTTTTGATGTGTCTAAGATCTGACAAAAATTTTCAAGTATGTTATAAGATATCGCTATTTTGTCTATAGAACTAAAGAAAATTCAACATATTCAATTCAAAATATCATATATTGCGTTCCAAGGCTAGGTGGTGTCTTCCCTTCATGTCTCAATGCACTCTCCTTTGTGTCGTCCTGTATATTCTTCCATTCTCTCTCAGGAATGGCTAGAGGACGATCATATTTAGGATTCTTTTTAAATTGAACCCTATATTGAACTATGACATATTTCAAATATGTACCGACCCTCGAGGTAATTTCAAACTTGTTGAACGAATCGCCAAAAATGTTGACCATGTGATTTATAATATTTTTTTTCAAATCTTTATTTTGGGTATTCCACTATGTGTGAATGGTGGGCCAAAAAATCTCTAAATCCTTGTCCTTCAAGGTCATGTAAAAAATATTGTTTCCTACAAAATGATATGATAATTAGATTAAAATAATATGAAAGATGTAAGTTTCAATAAAATGGTAGGAACTATTTAAGATATTCAAAAATACCCAGGATTTGTTGTATCTTCAAGGGAACCAAGTTATCGGCCACCAAAAAGATGATGGAGATTGTTCCCGAGCTTTGAAAACATGATGCTTCAAGATAAAAATTCTCTGGTGATGCAAAACCAATATTATCATGAGATTCACCCTGTAGACCATGATCACATGCACGATCTGTTGAAATTATTAATACAACTGAGAGGGGGGGGGTGAATCAGTTGTAAGTGAGCTTAAACAATTTTAAGTCTGTTAAAA
>CBVK0101581825.1:0-10472 GCA_900067695.1 Picea abies | reverse complement strand
TTTCTTCAAGGGTTGAGATCAATGACAACCAACCTTAATCAACAAATATTTCCAACATTACAAAGAATTTCAATAAATCAATTGACTAATGCTCATAAATAAAGTTTGCCAAATGCAAGGAATAAATCTCCATGAATAATATAGACAACCCTGAATTACATTACCAGCCATAAGTGTGGCTGTAAAATACTCCTATGATATTTTTAGGAAGAGAATTTGAAGAATAAGAAGAAATAACACTCAAAAACTCAATTTTATGCTTGATTTCTAATATATAAACAAAAATCTTTGAGAGAAATAATGCAGAAGAAGAAGAAGAAGCAAGAAAAAATGGGGATCTTTATTTCTGATCAGAGACTTGGCTGCATATTGATCGCTGAACATTGCTTTCTTGATGATATCAAACCTTGATGATATGAACCTATGATAATCCAACCTTTTAACTTGGCTTTGATGGTTCTCGATCTCTTTTAAAATCTTATTCCAATGCTTCTTGAAGTAGTTAGGGTTTTTTCCTTCTAGAAGTTTCCACACACTTTCTTTTTGGAGTAAATCCCTTTAATAAATGCTTCATTGAATTCTCATTAATGATTTTATGTCATTGAAATTCGTGCCTCCAAGTGGGACCTATTTCATCTTTAATAAAAGTTATTTATTAAACTTTTATTTCCAAATTTTCAAGTTGACCGCCTTTTAAAAAAGTGGACTGCATTTTAATTTTTTGAGCATGATAAGTGATTTATCAGCCATGGAAACCATCCTAGTAACAATATTCATCATTCAATATTTCCAACAAGTCCTCTTGAGAAAAAAATGGAGTTCTGGATTTCAAGTTATAGCCTCAGGAAGTTGAGGTTCCAAACAAATTTATCAATAACTCATGAAAACATAGCTGACTTTTCTTTCAATTTCTAGGAGAATTATGGCCAAAATCAACCCTTGAAACCTATCCCATTGTATTCCTCATTGAATTAAATTTCCAAAGAGGTATGATTTTCCCAAAACGGACACCCAAATCTTGAATTATGAACTTTTGAAGGTTGTTGCTCAGCAACCGTCCATTTAATTCTTGGATCGATCTTGTCCCTTGGTTAAAATTCGCCTTTTAAATCCCACATGCATTGTGGTGCATAAAAAGTTAATTTTTATAATGAAAATCCTTCTAAATTATTCATTTGGAACAAAGAAGATTATGAAGACCTTGGTGTAGCTCTCGTGCCTTAGGAAATTTAATGACTTAATAAAATTTTGGTTGCCCAGTCATTGCCCGATCAACACCCATGTGTCTTAGTGTAATTGGTTTCCACATGTATTAGTATCTTTGGTTTCCACATGTATTAGTATCTTTGGTTTCCACATATATCAATTGGACAAGGTGCCATGTGTTTCAATTGGACAACATGAATAAAAAACATGTTAAGTTTGGGTTTCAATTGGACAACATGAATAAAAAACATGTTAAGTTTGGAGAGTATGGGAGATGAACAAGAGCGAACTATGGCAGGTTCAGTAGTGAGGAGAGGTTGTGGGATGGGAGAGGGAATTGATTGAGTATCACAATGTCATGAGGGGATAAAATTTGTAGTGGAATGGGGTGTTGAGTGATAAGGAGTGTCGCATTGCCATAGAGAGGATCAAATTCAAGAGTGGAGTGGAATGTGAAAAACTTCAAGAAATATACTAAGTATGGAGAATAAGACGAGAGGGGGAGAGAGGATATGAGTGGAGTAAAGAAGAAAGGAAATCAGGTTTTGGAGGAGATAATGGGAGGTGGGAGGAGATATGACGAAACATACATGTGATCCTGCAGGGAAGAATACAAAAGGGGTTAAAAATTTGGAAATTAGACTAAAGATTAAGAACGCAACTTAGAAAATGAGACTAAGTGTGAGATTAAGAATGGGACCAAGTCCACTTAGAGAATGAAACTAAGTTTGAAATTAAGTATGGGACTAAGTATGATAATGATAAATTATTCTTGAGACTAAGTATAAGAGAGGAAACTTAGTACAAAAAGATAAATCAACTATGTTGGACATGGAAGAAGTGCCCCTTCGACATTCAGATGAAAACATGAACTTATTGTTCATACAAACTCGGATTTTGATTCCATAAAATGCATGACGAAGCTGAGACTGAGGGATATTCCATGCGATAATGATCATTCAAAATTTCCTTCTTCTCATATCATTTTTTTTTATTCAAAAAGAAGAAAAATCGAGGTGACCAAATTTTTAATCAACATCATAGTAGGTAATAAAGGATGATAAGCCTTCCATATGGGTTCATACAAAAGAGTAGTCATATAACCATCCTCCTGACCAAGAAGAAAAAATGAAAATAGATGATGCAATAACTAGACATATTATTCATACAATGGAAGTACAAAAATATCCCCCTATTGTTCATGCAATGGAAGTACAAATAGATCCTATAGATGATAATGATCCTCTTCAAATAATAAAGTTGAGAGCATAATTTTCTAAGTGGAAATCTATATCTATGGTATACAAAAAAGGAGTAATGTCTATAGAATAACATAGACCTATCAACCATAATATGAGATAAAGATGGTATGAGGTCGTTTCCATTGATAAAATAAAGTGGTACAAATATAAAGAAGACAAAAAGAAATTCTCAAAGACTGAAGCAAGAGAAAAAAAACTAGAGGGAGAGAAACAACATATAAGTACTCTTGCTCAACACATTCTTAGATATAGAAGGCCACCTCCTTATTATGTTTTATTATTGTAGGAGAAACATTTTTCATTCCAACTTTGAGCTAAAACAAAGGGTATACCACATGATCTCAGATCTATCAAGTCATTTTTGAAATCTTACTCCAATTGCAACGAAGAGGATAAAAATTTGTTATGTTAATTATATCAACATGAAATTCTCTTATTTCATGATAAAAAATGGAATCCAAATTTGTTTGTTGGTGATGTGAAATTAAGGGATTTTACCTCTTTCATGTATACTCAATTACAATGGAACTGAGCACAAACCACCATTGTGCATAATGAATAGAGCTGTAATTTGTGGGTATGAGGGGAATACCCAAATCCTTAGTTTATACTTGGGCTATATCATGAGTTCCTTAAATATTATGATAGAATATCAATACTTGATACAACTCAACAAGAAGTGATCTTCTATTGCATCAAACACATCAATCACATGAGGATGGTTACATTGTTGGCATGTAAGCACAGGTGGGAAATATCTAATGAAGACATAAAAATATGAGACTCGTTCTGTTATCCAAACTTTTCTAAAGCCTCAATAATAGTTAGTTGATATATTTCTTGTCTTCAAATATGTGGTCCAAGATGGATTGGAATCAAGTTTCACTTTCCTTTGATTTGGTTGCTTGCACCAAAATATTAATTGTATTATGAAATAGAGCCACAAGTTGAGGCCAGATTCTAGCAAGAGCTTGAGAATTTTTTTGGGTACAACACAACAAAAGAAAAAGTACCTCCTACTTATAGTCTCAACGACCTTCATCAAAGACATTCATACTTATATTTTGGCTTAGATTGAGTACAGGGGTCACATGAGGACATGTAACATTTTTAGTTTGGAGGAATGATGGTACCATGTTTTAGCATGATTATATCACCTTTTTCCTTTTGTTTTCAAGATTTATCATTCCATTTTCACCTCTTTATATTCATAAATGTAACCATTTTGGATCAGATATAATTTAGGTATACTTTGCTCTATTTTATTGGAAATTTAATCAATTATGTAGTATATTTGGTATAAGTGGTGTCTTTTGTGGCTAACATAGATATAAAGTTACTAGAAATTAGATGCATGCTACAAAAGTTAAAGGAATGGTCTGCTGTGGAAGAGATAGATTGCTACAAAACCCCATTTTCTACAGATCCTAGCCTAACAATGAAGTCTCATTTGCTGTGGAACTATGAGGTTCACCATTTGCTACAGATCCATGGATGTTGTGTTCTGTTGCAACTCCTAATCAACAACATCGCTACTACGATTCCTAGCCATCCAAATTGATGCGATGAATCTAAGACAATGGGAATGCCACCTGTCACATGTTATCTATTTACAAATATCATGCTACTGTTATTCAGTTGCTCTAGAACCATGGACCAACAATAAAAGTTTTTGTGTTGTTCAAACAATTTTCTACTATGATGATGAATGAATAGATGCCTTTGACTATGGTTATGAAGCATATCCAAAAGAATTAAGACCATTCTATATTATATCCATTGATTTGGTTTCTTAGTTATGTTTGATGCTTAGTTTTATTACCGTTGCAACTATGTAATTGAATAAGATGCTCTGTTTTGATTAAATGGTTGTGACAGTTGTTAGCAGTCATTAGAAGAGTCACCGATTCTTCAAGTGAGCAGCTCATTATTTCCATTCAATGATTTGGTTAATCAGTTAAACCATAGAGTAATGATTATCTCTTAGATAGAGAAAAAAAATGGATTGAAGAAAAGAGGAGGAGATTGGAGAGAAACACAAACAAAGTTTTTGTTGTAGATCTTATTTTTCCTAATACAATAAAATTTCCTCAGTTTTGTGTACATAGTAATTTGATTACTAAAGTAGACTTAGAACTATAAATATTCTCTAGTACCTTGCTCCACAGGGAAAGGGCCTGATCTCAAGGAACTTGGTGTCGCTTTTTTTATATTGTATATTTTTGTTTTGCATCTAATTGCTTAAATGTTTTTCAAGTTAAATTGATTTCTTGAGTTCTATTTATAATTTAAAGTGTTTGTGTGTGTGTTTGTTTAAGAACACATTTATTTCATTGTTTATTCGTTAATGATACTTTGCTATAGGTCTCATGCTACATAACCTATGAATATAATCATCAACTGTTTTTTTTTTTGTTACAACTTCCTGTTTTTTAGCTAAATAGAATTGGGTTTCTAGATAGTTGTTAACAACATGATAAGAAATTTCCAACTAGCTCATTAACCCTTGAGCCTTGCATATATTTTTCATGACACCATTGGGTTTCTAGATAGTTGTTAACAACATGATAAGAAATTTCCAACTAGCTCATTAACCCTTGAGCCTTGCATATATTTTTCATGACACCTCACAAGCTTAGCATCTAATCTACTAGTGCACTTGTATTGACAATTAAGTGCACTAGTAGACTAGATGCTCTGCTAGGAATTAATAGGGTATATAGTAGACCTGTTAGTAGCGCTCATAGTGAAGGTGCATTGGAAAATATGTAGTCTCACACCATCATCCAACAAGGAGTTGGATGAACACTAAAGGCAGAAATTCATGACATGGGTAGAAGGATATTCTTTAGATCACCCATCAAAATTGGGTATGTCTGATGGTAATTTAGTTGGTATAACTAACCAAGATGGGATATGTTAATGGGGTCAATAATCAATCAAATAAATTATGTAAGTTTAAGGTACCCAAGAATGGAAATTGAGTGTTGGAGAACAAATTATAGTGGATAAATGACAGGCCTTGCAGCCCACTTGAAGTGATATATCCCCCACCCCACTACCTTCAGGGGAATTACTGCCCCCTTAGATAGGGATAGTGTTGATTGTGGGGCCAACCACATGTTTAACATCCTATATAAAATGAAAACCTACATTCTAGGTTCCCGAGCTACCTATGGGTATACCAAAGACATGTGAAAACCCACTACCGATGTTGTAACCAAGGCCTCCCCCTCAAAAATAAATCTGAACATAGGAAATGGTGTAGACACTGTGGGTATGATAAAAATAGGCATTCTTAAAGGAGGAATATAAGTAATGACTGGATGAGCTCCCCAACTAGGGGAACTCGATGTCTGAGACAAGGAAATGGGAGTAGTTATTCCACTAATAGGTGGTATGGAGGTGCCAATGGTGACTCCTCCTGACATGCTTGAATTAGTGGAAGTAGGTATTCCTACACTAGATGAACCAATGGCACTTGACATCATATGTGAATTTCTAAAAAAGGAAAAAAGGATCATGCAAAAGTGGTTCACACATTTGGATAAGAATAGGGCTTGAAATCTTTGTCAAATGAGAATTAACAATTAGGTGAGAGATTTTCATTAATTACTTCAATATCCAATTATTCAACCTCCTATGAATTCGAGGAATGAGTATATACAACTATGTGTGTGTTATTTGGAGTGGATAGCCGCCACCTGATGGTTGGATATTCCTCTATCTCAGAAGGAAACCCTCACTGCCTACAAGGAGGAGGAGGAGGCTGGTCAACCATTGTGGAATATGTGTTTCAAATGAAAGAAAAACAAAATGAGGCCAACTAGACACAACTGACAAATAACACATCCTAAAAATATATATGCTGCAACAAACAAGTAATTGACAGTCAAAGGGGCCTTTCAAAAAATAACTTTGGATTATCAAGACTCATGATCGATTTGTGAAAATGAAATAGACAATTCTGGTAACCTTTATGCAACAATCACCCAATTTTAAATTACCCTCATGAAGATGGACACTCTCTAGGGGAGTTGAGACAGATATTATGCACTTTCCTAAGCTACCATAAGCACTTACCACTTGTAGTCACTCATGTGATACCCTAGGAAAATCTATTAATTTTACCACTTCACAATTGGTGTCCACAGAGAACATTCATGAGTAAAGTCTATGTGTATGGGTAGGGAATACATGAAAAATTCCTCAACCTGAAGCTATAAAGAAAAGTGGTGTCACCCCAAGGACTTTTCACTTAAATTTAAAACCCCCTTACACACAATATCCCACCAAACAAGCAGAGAGGGGATAATCTTTTCTAATTTTTCAGCTTGAGCGTGGTGTTTCATAGATGTGTTAGATTTGATTTCCCAACAAGTGCTCCTTGCTAATAATGGATTTGTCACTCTTTACCTAGTTTGGTTATGTGGCCTTGGATAATTTACTCTCCAACCCTACTCTTTAAAGATTAATGTTGCTTTTAATATCTATTGTTTACTTAAGGTATGGTGTGAAATTCAATGGTGTTTTTGACTCTTTCAATTTACTGAATTTATAAGGAAAAAGTTTCGAAATACAAAATGAAAATTTTACTTTTCCTTTCAATGAAAAACTACATAAATTGGAAGGGATGAAGAGGTTCCTATTTTTTTAATAAAATTTTCAAAAATGTAGTCAATTTACTCAAACAAATCAACAAAAAGAAACTCAAGAATACTAAGATATCTAAAACAAACCAACTCCTACATAACTTTCACTAAAAAAAAAAATGCATAAATTTGATATTGAAATGATGTAGATGCAATTCTTTTTAACCTTTTTTTGATTCAAACGAGA
Organism: Picea abies; assembly: GCA_900067695.1. Classification (NCBI taxonomy): domain Eukaryota; kingdom Viridiplantae; phylum Streptophyta; class Pinopsida; order Pinales; family Pinaceae; genus Picea; species Picea abies. The sequence continues at coordinate 3,165 of CBVK0101581825.1, read as the reverse complement.
TAAAAATGAAAATTACTAAGATTATTGAAATATGTAATGTATTTCTTTCTAGCACTTTATGATTTAAATGAGCTAACAAATGTAAACACCTAAGATGATAGAAAAATGTAATGTAATTCTTTTTAACCATTTTTTGACTCAAATGAGCTAAAAAATGAAAATACCTAATATGCCTAGGCCAATCAATGATCACCACTAACTTTTCTAAGAAGAGAAAAGCTCAATCAAATAGGAAGAAGGCTAAAACAATCTAAAAGTGTCACCTATAGGATCGGGTCACACATTTCTGTGTAGCAACATGTGGCCAAATAGGTATGGCTGTGGGTTGCTATGTAGCAACAAATGAGCAAGGTTTGTGGTCGTGCCTTTTGTAAAGGAAACTCACATTCGACCATGACTATTTCTAGGAACAACCATGAGCACATGGAAAAATAAGAAATACAACAAATGGAACTGTCCAAAAATTAATTAAGAAAACTTGCATGCACTTAGGATTGAATTGCACACATTATAAAGTCTACAGAAGCTTCCTAAGATGAAAAGAAGAAAGAAAAAAAACTAGAAAACTAAGGAAAGAAATACAAATTATTTTCCCAGTGGAGTCACCAATTTTGTTATAGGGAAATCTACTCACAAATAAGCAATCAAACCCCAATTGAATGGGCCTAATTTAACATATTTCTTTCTCCTAAGACTAACATGTGTTTTCAAAAGTAAATAAGAAAAGAAAGGAGGAAAATACCCAATTCCAGATGGTTGTCCAAAGTATCCAATGAATTTTTCTCGATCTCACTCTAGCTCCTTTGCTTCACCAAATAACTTTCACAATCATCCAACAAGAAATACCTTCCTCATTCTTCATAAAAAAATAAGGAGAACTTGCATGAATAAGTTATTAATCTAATAACTCGAGCTAATTAGATCACCACAAAACCTCATTAAATATGTAATAAGATCCATAAACACATTTTTTTTTTGGGGAAATAAGATAGATCTACATTTTTAAAATGAGAGTTACAACATGAATGGTTACCTCGATATTCACCATTGTACTCTTGGCTCCAAGAACCAAAGTCCTCCTCTTTAATCCCAAGTCCACCTTTGTTGAAAAGAAGGATTTGGAACTTTATTATGGAAAGATAGCCAAGTGAATGGCATGTAGCTCTCACCGAAGCTCTGATCACACTAATGATGATGCCCAACACTAAACAATGGTATCCAACTCAAGACCAAAGATTCTCAATATAATCTGATAGCATAAGGATACTTGCATATAGATCCCCCTATAGATCCCCCTCCCATAGCTTTATCTCTCTTACTTATAGATTCTTTAGGAGAAAATAAAGGGTTGCATGGAATGCATGCTATGCACTTGGAAGCCATGCATGAAATCATGTGAATCTTTGGCTTTTTCCAACTCATATATTTTCGTATTTCCTCATGATTTTCTATTTTTCGAAGCATTATAAGGCAATTGCGGGTTTTATATAGGAAAACTGTGATCGATCGTGTCTAATATATGGGAAAGGCATGACCGACCACTCTTTTTATTAGGATAAGCATGGCCTTTATGCCATTTTGATAATCAAGTATTTTGTGAGAAAATTCTTTTTGATATGATAGTGTATTTTGGTCCTTTACATATGTCTTGGCCTATGGTGCCAAATATAGGTGTAACAATAGGGTAAATGAAATTTGCATCCATAAGTTTTTGTAATACAGTTCTAACTGTGTCTTTTAGTGCAAGGTTCATTATTCTTTGTGGCCATCTAATTCGAAAAGGGCCATCCTTGATGTATATATGATGTTTACAAAGATTTTGATGAATACCTTGCATGTATATATAACCCCAAGCAAAGACAAAACTTTGTTTTCTGAGAACATCTAACTATTGTTAATCTTGGATAGGACTTATTTTACTACTAATTTTCAAAGTTTTATTTGTAGAAATATCTACTATTTTGACTAATGGATGCTTTGTATAATCAATAAGTAAATATTTCTAGCAAGTTTGGTGTATATCAATAGAATTTACATGCTCTTCTTCATCCTCTTTGTAATAGTATTATTGAATATGGGCAAAACTAGGATATATGTTTTGCATGTAATTTGGGACGAATGTGTCCTCATTTGTCTTTTTTAGTGCTAATGAAGTGTCTATGGTGAGTGTTAGGTTATTTTTTCCACTTGGGTGAGCAAAAAGAGGTACCTTAACTATCTAGTTAGGCTAGAAAGACATCACAATAGTTTGTTAGATGATTAATGGCTCAACTAAAGATAGACAAGAAACAAACAACAAAGAAATAAAATCTAAACTAAGAATGCATATAACATCAAACATAAATTTGCAAATGAGACAAAAGGATAGATACCAATGGAAAGTGGTCTTCATATTGATAACACCTAGGATAAAAATGGGACTTATGAGTCCCCTCTTCCTCCTCGTGAGGGATCTTCAGTCCCACAAATACAAAGATTTATCTATTCTAACAATTGCTTAAAATGTAAATACAATGGTGTAGAATTGATTGTTGGACTTCTCAAGAGGAGAGAAGTGCAACACTTGTTATGAATGATCAAAGAGTTCTAGGAGAAAGATGGCTTCTCTAAGAAAAAATGAACAACGTAACAATACTCAAAATTCTTCACTTTGTATGCACACCATGGTCATGTATTTATAGGAATAATGCAATGTATTTCTTAGCTTGATCATAGTGTGAATGGGAGCCCTTTGAAGGTACTTCCCATTCTTTTAGTATCCCCAAGGAACGATTTCAGGCCAATCTTATGGTCTTGTCATGGTACACTTTGAACTGGAAGTGTTTGAGGCCTGACCAAATGCATTAATGCGCCATTTTCGCATCCACGCGGGTTCTTGTGGAGAAAACCGCATGGTCTGTGCAATGTGCACATTCAATGTTGTGTTGGGTCACATGGATGTGCACGGGTAAGCCTTGATAAAATTTTGCATTGGAATTCAATGAACATTTGCATAGTTTTGCTTGCTGAGTAGGTTTTGTAAATGCTTGAGGTGTGTTGATTAATGGATTGTGCTAGTATTTTATTCAACCATTTCCTGTATTGTGATGAGCGATTTTTCAGTGATAATAGATGCCCCCCTGATGTGTGAGGTTAGGAGCATACGTATAGCCAAAATACATCATT
>CBVK0101581819.1:0-10639 GCA_900067695.1 Picea abies | reverse complement strand
ACTATAAGGGAATAATTTTCCTAGTAGACCATATTAAAAACTATACCGTGATGTGGAGATCAATATCTCAATAAGAATGGACACTCTAGACACTAATATGAAGAATTGGTACACAAAGCTAGAAGTGCACGGAGGCACAAAATATTGGAAAAAATTGACCAGGAACATTAAGGTAACGCTCAATTTTAAAAATAATGATCCTTTGATTGATTCATCATTGGAGGTTATAAAGAATAATATTTTTGCATCAGAAGATTCAATAGGGTCCATACCTTTATATGGTGTACCTAGATGTTTTTGTGATAGCTAAGGAGGTACTATAATTTATAATGTTTCTCAACAAGATCGGGAGAATGGAGATACAAGTAATTTGCAAATACTATAATTTATAATGTTTCTCAACAAGATCGGGAGAATGGAGATACAAGTAATTTGCAAATATTATAAATTGAAGGGGAGCGTGCAGTAGAAGGGAAGAAGGTTGAGTCAACTATATATGCAAATCTTGTAAGAACATGGAAAGTGAACATAGGTACAGAAAATAAGCCTAATGTTTCCTACATAAGAGACTACTAGAGTGATGAGACACTCGAGAAGATTTTCTACTAACTGCATGAATCCCATAATCTATTTCCAACTATGTTCTTAGAGATGAAAGGTATTGTTGGAGAGTCAGGATAAATGAAGATCCCGCTAAAACCAAATGTCAAACCTGTGAAGAAAATACCATATAGAATGAATCACACATATAATAAGAAGGTAAAACTAGTTATAGACAAGATGTTAGAAGCTAGAATTATAGAACTTGTTGAAGAATTGGAATGGATCAGGACAATGGTATTCGAAGACAAGAAGACAGGGGAATCAAGATCTGTGTAGATTTGAGAAAATTTATTGATGTTTATTTACATGACTCATTTCATAAACCATTTACATATGATGTTATGAAGAATGTAGGGTTTAAGAGGCTTACTCGTTTACATATGGAATATTAGGATACCACTAGGTCAATATTGCACAAGAATACAAATATAATACCACTTTTGCGACGCAATGGGTTCTTACCAATACATAGTTTTTTCGTTTGGTTTGAAGTGTGGACCAACAATATTTTATATAGTAGTTCTCATCTTTTGCGACGCAATGGGTTCTTACCAATACATAGTTTTTTCGTTTGGTTTGAAGTGTGGACCAACAATATTTTATATAGTAGTTCTCATACCTTTCAAAGGGTTCATTCATAAGTTATCAGAAGTGTACTTATATGATTGGACAATATTTTGTCCGTTGAAATATCATGTTGAAACATTGCGCTTAATGTTGGATAGGTATAGGTAGTACCAGATCTAATTAAATTTGAAGAAATGAATTTTTTGTGCCCCCTTTGGAATATTGGTGGGCCATGTGGTGTGTAAACATGGATTGTTAGTTTACCCTACAAATATAGTAGTGATTTTTTATTTTCCACCACCGACTTCAGCATGACATTTGAAATGCACATTGGGTCATACAGGATACTACAAAATTTTCATCAGAGGATATGCACAAATTACAACCCATATGGAAAAGGTCTTCAAGAAGGAAGATAAGTATCAGTGGAATAAAAAATGTGAGAAGATTTTGTATACATTAAAATAGAATATGGTCACCGTGACAATTCTCATTTTTCCTAACTGGCACAAGGAATTTCATGCTCATGTGGATGCATCATCTATAGAATTAGGATAATTTTTGGCATTTCCTGGTGAAGGAGAGTTAGAACATCCTATTGAATTTCCAAGTTGGAAGGATTGGCCATGTTGTATTCCTTCCAAAATTTCAGACACCATCTTTTGGGATTTCACTTCAAGATGTATACATACCATTATGCGCTCAAATACCTAGTTAACAAGCCAGTGTTGGGGGAGAGAATATGCAGATGGATATTGTTGTTCTAGGAATATGAATTTGAGGTGATTGTGAAACAAGGGAAATTTATCTCAGAACTGGATCACTTATCGCACATACTGTCAAGTGAAGATGCAAGAAACATGGATTATATTTTGCTATACACACACCCATTTTCAAATGATATGGTTGATGGCTATTTTTAGGATACAATTCATTTCATGAGTATGGGAGCACAAAAGAAGCAATTAGTCTTGAAGGAAATAGACTACCAGCTGATAACAAGAAATGTTGATGTTAGTGGTAGAATTCGACAAATATTTTTGCATATGTATATGTGTCTAGACGTGTGGAAATGATCCAAATCCTTCTACTCTTGAATTTACTTTAGTTAAAGGGGTTTTGAAAGTAAATTTATTGTATTAATTAATTATGTAATTAGTTAATTGAGTTACTTAAGAAACATACTAAAAGTAATTAGCATGAAACACGTAATATAAACCTCAAGTGAGTGAGAAGTAATCTCAAGAATAGATCACTTTGGAGATAAGAAATAGATTGTAACTTGTGATTTAAAAAACAAGGCTAGGAAAAGGAGGAATATACAATTCACATAGATAGAAAATGAGGACCTTTTCTAGTCTGGATTCTCGAAGGTCACACTTATTATTAGAGAAGGACCTATTCTCAAGTGCTTGGATCACTAAGGAGGCTAATTCAATAGGACTAAGGATTACACATGACATGAGTTGTGTTGAGAGAGTAGATCCATAGAGTATTGGATCACAAACGAATGTGGTTCAAGATATTGGATAAGTGAAGAAGGAGATTCATTTAGATATCATATAGGTCTAGAAGAAAGGATAACAAAGGCATACACAAGTGGGTTTTATCAAAATGAAGCCATAGGAAAGAATTTGATCATATGGAGCTTGTCATATGGACTTTCCATACATATCCGTGGATCATATTTTAGATAGTAATGGATATTTGTGGGTCACAGAAGGTAAATTCATGGATGTCCGCATGTCAAAGAAGGGAAATCCATGAATTTCTCGAAAAGTGTGCCAAAATAGGCCATACAATAGGTCAAATATTTCCAGGTTAGTTTGTAGTTGTATTTCTCTTAGTGGACCATTATCCCTATTACGGAAGCCCTAATTTTAGCATAATAAAATCATTCACATCACTGGTTTTCTCTTCAAGGTTTTTCTAGGGGTTTCTACCCAAAATACTGTTATTCATTTGTACTTGATTTTTTTTCCTAGTTTATGCTTTCGCTACATGATATTGAGTTGAATATTTCAGTATTGTATTTTTTTTGTGATTTTTTAATCTAATTGTAGTAAGGAAATCACTAGATCAAAAAGTACCTAGTTGTAGGAGAAAGAACTTAAAAATGGTATCAAATCATAACTAGGGTTGAAACAAAATTAAAATGGTATCATATCATACCAAGGGTTGATTTTAGGAAATTTCAACATGGTATCAGAGCAAGGTTGTTCTGGGAGGAAACTAAGCGCACATGGTATCGATAGACATAGGATATCTAAGTGACCAAGGGAGAGATCATGTTCATATTAATGGTTATAGGAGAATATATATGAGATCAAGAGTGCCAAGGTGGGTACTTGAAGGACTAAGCACATATCCATTATTTTTTGTAGCATATCAATCAAATTTGTAGGATATCTTAGCAGATATTTAAATTGGCAGACCAAACTCAAAGGACTATTTTTTGGGTACGTGATAGTACAAAGGAAGTTTTATTAGGGTGGTTTGATGAGTAATTAAAGGAGGAAAGGAAGTAAATAAGGATATCTCATATAGGTGTATAATAAATTCCATCCAGAGATATGAGCCACTTGAGAACTCATAGATAGAGAAAAGAAAGATTTTTTCTCACAGATATCTTAGCATGGGGTTAAGATGAAATTTCAACTAGAGATCTATTTAGTCCAGAGGAGAAGAGAAGTCGACAGGGATATAGTAGAGTAGTTGTATATATAGTTTCATACAATAGGATCATAGGTGCTCAATTCCAATTATTGGCTATTTCTTTGTGCAAAAAAAATACACACAGAGCGAGATAAGATATCTTGTTGAATTGGGTGGAGAAGGACTTTCGTCCAAGTGTGTAGGGAAAAGGAAACAAGGGAGATTTCATTCAACCAACAATATTGAAGGTCTGATCTTGAGGTTTGTAGGGCTTGGAAATTTTTTTATTTGTATTCCTCAAGAGAACCATTATCCCAGGAAGTGATCCCATGATTTTTATTTTAATTAAATCAACTAGAGCTATTCAACAGTCTCACAGAGGAACTAGGGACCCATGTGGAGCTTGGCAATGATTCCAAGTATGAAATGAATGGGAAGGGAACAAATTGATTCATGTAGGAGATTTTTTAGAGGCACACGATGTACTGTATGCACAATATGTGATTTATTCAGCAAAACTAAAGAACTTGCTATGAGTTTCAGTTTTGGAGGACATGGGTTTTGTAGTTAGTTTTCAAAAGGGAAAGTGATAAAATTTTCAAAGAGAGATAGCCCTGACAAAATAATGAGCATTAGTAATAGAGAGGGTGGGTTGTATAGGCTCTATGGATAGCCTGTAAGAATATCCAAGGGAATATTGGATCATGGTTTGATGTCATTGACATAGGACGAGGAGAAGGAGGCTTCAAAGGGTGAACAATTGAAGGATGAGTAGAGTTCAGAGACTTCTAGTGTGGGAAGTAAACCTTGAGAGAGGAAGAGGAAGTTATCCCCTTCAAATTATATCAAGAGACCAAGTTGGTACCTGATGGCATTGATCAATGCTTAGGAGCAAGAAGCTTCTAGGAGCACAATGAGGGAGAGCAAATCTTTGATGAAGTTTTCAAACTTTGTGGCATTGATCTGTAGAGTCATCAATTTTGATCCTTCTATTATTCATGGAGAAACTGACAAAAATTATTGGAGGAATGCAAGTATGTAGGATGATGTCTATGACATTGTGCTAGAGTCAGAGGAAGAACCATTTCCTCATGGCTCTTTGGAAAATTCTCTCCTCACTAAACATAAGTGTTGAGGTTAGTGGTAGAATCATATAGGTACTTTCATAGAAGTCTATGTGTCTATATGTGTTGAAACTAAACAAATCCTTCTACTCTTGAATTTAATTTAGTTAAAGGAATTATTAAAATAAATTGTTTTTATTAATTAATTATGTAACTAGTTAATTGATCAATATAAGAAACATTTTAAAACTACTTAGTATGCAACATGTAATCTAAATCTCAATTTAGTGTCAAAATTAATCTCAACCATATATCACTTTGGATATTAGAATTAGATTGCAACTCATGATTATAAAAGAAAGGTTAGGAGAAGGAGGAAGATACAATTCACACAGATAGCAAAGGAGAATATTTGATAGTCTGGAGTCTCCAAGGTCACAACCAGTAATAGAGAAGGACCTTTGCTTGAGTGCTTGGATCATAAAAGATGGTGAATCAAGAGGATGAAGATTACACTTGACATGAGTTGTTTCGAGAGATTTGACACATAGAGTATTAGATAACGAAGGACCGCGGTTCAATATCTTGGATAGGTGAAGGAGGACTCTCATATAGACATCATACAATTTAAGGAGAAGAGAGAATACATGCATATTCACGTGGATTTCAAAAGAAGGAATCCACATGAAAGAGTCAAACCGTATGGATCTTTCTATATGTACTTTCCATACATATTCGCAGGTCATAGTTTATGCAATCGTAGATATATCTGCTTCATGAATGGAAATTCGCGGATGTCCATATGTCAAAGAAGGGAAATTCAAAGATTTCTCAAAAAGTGTGTTAGAACTGGTCGTACAATGGGTCAAACCTTTCCAGGTTAGTCTGGATTTGTATTTCTATTACTGGGCCATTATTCTTGTTACGAGAGCCTTGATTTTAACATAATAAATCATTCTCAGCATTGGTTTTCTCTCCAGGGTTTTTCCAGGGGTATCTACCAAAAATAATGGCATTCACATGTGCCTGATTTGGTTTCCTAATTTATTATTTTGTTGCATGATATTGAGTTGAATATTTTGGTTGTTTATTCATGTTTTGTGAGATGTTGATATGATTGATGTAAGGAAATCACTAGATAACAAAGTACCTAGGTGTTCGAGTAATAATTTCAACATGGTATCATATCATACCTAGGGTTGAAAGAAAATCAAAATGGTATCAGAGCACACCAATGTTTGATTTTAGGAAATTTCAATAGGAAATTATACAAGTTAGGCGTAGATGGTATTCTGCAATTCTGCATATTAGATCATGAAATCAATATGATACTTTCAGAGACGCATGGAGGAATTGTAGGAGGTCATTATCTAGGAAAAACAATAACTCAAAAGATATTGCACATAGGATTTTTTTGTCCTACCCTGCATAAAGATGCCAAGGAATTCTATTAGAGTTGTGATGCTTGTCAGAAAATTGGGAAGACTTCTAGAAGGGATGAAATTTCCTTAGTAGCACAAGTAACATTAGAAGCTTTTGATAAATGGGAAGTAAATTTTTTTGTGCTGATTAATCCACCAACTAAGAGGTCAAGAGATACATACATCATTATTCTGGTAGACTACTTAACCATATGTGTTGAGGTAGAACCAGTCAGAGACAACAGTGTAGAGACAACATTGTGATTTTTGTTTGAAAATGTGGTGAAAAGGTTTCGATTACCAAGAGTACTTATGAGTGATCAGGGAACTCACTTTGTGAATAGGAAAATTGTAGCATTAACAATAGAGTTTCATATCCACCATCAAAATAAAATTTCATATCAGCCTCAGGAAAATGGCATAGTAAGATTTTTCAATAAGATCTTGGAACATGTGTTGATGAAGGTTTCTAATGTAAGGAGAGATGACTAAGACTTGAAGATTAAAGAAATGTTATGGGCATATAAGACTATGGGAAAGAATTTGACAAGACATACTCCATTTAGAATAACGTTTTTTCAAGAACCTTTGATTCCTATGAAGTTTCTTATATCAATTATGTACATTTTTGTAATGGGGGAGCTTACAAATTCTGGTGTAATGGGTAAGAGATCGTTAGAACTAGTAGAAATCGAGTAAGAACAATTTTTCGCAGGTTTACATTAAGAACTGCAGAAGTGACATAAGAGAGGTTGGCATGAATGAAACATTAAACAAAATAAATTTTAGACAAGTGACTTAGAGTTTCTTTATGAAAACAATTTTTTGCAACATACAGGGAACTTCCAAATGCATTGGTTAGAACCATATGTGATCAAGTTTGTTACAAATGCAGGTGTTTTCTAGTTGGATAAGTTGAATGGAGAAGTTGTAAGAGTGGCTAATGGTAGTCAGTTCAAACTTTATAGGGACATTCAATCTTCTACACACTAGTACAAATTTTGCAGAAGGAGTACCATATTACTTGTATATTAGTGTATTATAAAAAGAAAAGGAAAAAGAATAACATAAATAATGGAGTTTCAAGGTTGAATGCATGGATCCGAAAATGATGTAGAGAAGAAAGAGGAAGGAGAATTACACATGAAGGTAAAAGAACGTATGAAGAACAAAGAAAAGGTTGGAGATCCACGTAGATGACAATGGAAGGCATTAAATATCAAATTTTTAGGGACAGGCATTTAAGAGAAGACATGAAAATGAAGTACTGGCATCCCTTAAACATAAATGGAAAGAATATTTTGCTAGGATAGAAAATCTAACAGATAATCCACTGAGGATACAAAGTTAATGAAAGGTTAAGGAATGCATTGAATATGAAGGATAGTGGATTAGATAGTAGATTTGGGTGTGAAGAATATAAACAAATAGTGACAAGTGATAAAAACGGTTGAAGGGTCGATGAACATAAGTTATTGTTATTCAAAGATTTTATGTAGAGAAGTGAAGAGAAGAGATATGAATGACTGAAGATAGAGTTGAGTAAGAAAAAATGCAGAGAGCTATGGCACCACTCAAATCATCCCCAACGTCATTCTCAGAGCCAAAGAAACAACGCACTAAGACACCAGTAGTACCGGTGTCGGAAGATACTTCATTCACATCAGAGATGAGTCAGACCAATTTTTTGAAGGATTACATACCATCAAGGAAGCTGACAACAAATCTGGTCAACTTAGAGAAATAGGTGAAACATGAGCTTGTGGAACCATAAATTCCACTCACAGTAATAGTCGAAGGGGATATCATAGGAGAAATATTGAGCTTGAAGTTCACAGATCACAATCTTTTATAAAAAAACTATTTCCTGGAATTAACACCAAGAAAACATCTGAAGAAATTCATGAATACATAGAAATCTTTTATTAGAGTGGAGGAAAAGACTTGGGAAAGAGGATTGGAGAAATTTGGGATCCTGAGTATGTTATAAATCCCATGTTTTGGTAAAAGCATAGAGATCGACACCTACATGAACATGTTGTTAATATGCATCCATGGGGGATATATATGCATGGACATAATTGTGTCCATTGACACAAAATTGATTTCCCAAATAACTATATTTCCCATGGCAGGTGGGTACCCATCACCTATATTTTAACGTACTTTCCGTACATATCCACAGGTCATAGTTTATACAATCATAGATATCTCTAGGTCATGAAATGGAAAGTCGCAGATGTCCATATGTCAAAGAAGGGAAATTCAAATATTTCTTAAAAAGTGTGCTAGAACTGGTCGTACAATGGGTCAAACCTTTCCAGGTTAGTCTGGATTTGTATTTCTATTACTGGGTCATTATTCTTGTTATGAGACCCTTGATTTTAGCATAATAAAATCATTCTTAGCATTGGTTTTCTCTCCAGGATTTTTCCAGGGGTATCTACCAAAAATAATGGTGTTCACGTGTGCTTGATTTGGTTTCCTAATTTATTCTTTTGTTGCATGATATTGAGTTGAATATTTTGGTAGTTTATTCATGTTTTGTGAGTTGCTAATATGATTGATGTAAGGAAATCACTAGATAAAAAAGTACCTAGGTGTTCGAGTAATAATTTCAACATGGTATCATATCATACCTAGGGTTGAAAGAAAATCAAAATGGTATCAGAGAACACCAATGTTTGATTTTAGGAAATTTCAATAGAAAATTATACAAGTTAGGCGTAGATGGTATTCTACAATTCTGCGTATTAGATCATGAAATCAATATGATACTTTCAGAGGCACATGGAGGAATTGTAGGAGGTCATTATCCAGGAAAAAAAACAACTCAGAAGATATTGCAGATTGGGTTTTTTTGTTCTACCCTACATAGAGATGCCAAGGAATTCTATTAGAGTTGTGATGTTTGTCAGAAACTTGGGAAGCCCTCTAGAAGGGATGAAATTCCATTAGTATCACAAGTAACATTAGAAGCTTTTGATAAATGGGAAGTAGAATTTTTTGTGCTGATTAATCCACCAACTAAGAGGCCGAGAGCTACATACATAATTATTTTGGTAGACTACTTAACCAGATGGGTCGAGGCAGAACCAATCAGAGATAGCAGTGTAGATGCAACATTGTGATTTTTGTTTGAAAATGTGGTGACAAGTTTTTGATTACCAAGAGTACTTATGAGTGATCAGGGAACTCACTTTGTGAATAGGAAAATTGTAGCATTAACAATAGAGCTTCAGATCCACCATCAAAACAAAATTGCATATCACCCTTGGGAAAATGGTGTAGTAAGAGTTTTCAATAAGATCCTGGAACATGTGTTGACGAAGGTTTCTAATGTAAAGAGAGATGACTAAGACTTGAAGATTAAAACAATGTTATGGGCATATAAGACTATGGTCAAGAAGTGGACATGACATACTCCATTTAGACTAACGTTTTGTCAAGAAGCTTTGGTTCCTATGAAGTTTATTATATCAATTATGTACATTTTTGTGATGGGAAAGATTACAAATTTTGGTGTAATGGATAAGAGATCATCAGAACTAGTAGAAATCGAGTAAGACCGTTTTTTCATAGGTTTCCATCAACAACTACAGAAGGTACGCAAGAGATCTTGGCATGAACGACACATTAAACAAAATAAATTTCAGACAAGTGACTTAGTGTTTCTTTATGAAAACAATTTTTTACAGTAGCCAGGGAACTTCCAAATGCATTGGTTAGGACCATATGTGATCAAGTCTGTTACAAATGTAGGTGTTTTCTAGTTGGATAAGTTGAATGGAGAATTTGTAGGAGTGGTTAACGGTAGTCAGTTCAAACTTTATAGGGACATTCAATATTATGCGCACTAGTACAAATTGTGCAGAAGGTGTACCATATTACTTGTATAATAGTGTATTATAAAAAGAAAAAGAAAAAGAAGAACATAAATAATGGAGTTTCAAGTTTGAATGTATGAATCCGAAAATGACACAGAGAAGAAAGAGGAAGGAGAATTACACAGGAAGGTAAAAGAAAGTATGAAGAACAAAGACAAGGTTGGAGATCCACGCAGATGAAAATGGAAGGCATTAAATATTAATTTTTTAGGGACACGCATTTAAGAGAAGACATGAAAACGAAGTACTAGCATCGCATAAACATAAATGGAAAGAATATTTTGCTAGGATATAAAATCTAACAAATAATCCACCGAGGATACAAAGTTAATGAAAGGTTAAGGAAGGCATTGAATATGAAGGAAAGTGGATTCAATAGTAGATTTGGGTGTGAAGAATATAAACAAATAGTGACAAGTGATAAAAACGGTTGAAGGGTCGA
>CBVK0101581814.1:0-10670 GCA_900067695.1 Picea abies | reverse complement strand
CATGTTTAAGTAAGAAAGTGAGGAGATGAGAAGAATGCATGCACAAAACAAACTACATTAATTATATATAATTGTTGTGGTTGGAAAGATTGAGATTATCTATATCATGAGTTAGTTATGGTTGTGGAAGATCAACGACAATGACATGAAAAAATTTGTAACAAAATAGGTAAGGATAAGGGTCACCTTTTACATAATATAAGGAACATGATTGGATAAGGACATAAGGAAAATTGGGAATATCTAATATGAAGGGAAATATAGTCCGGAAGGTTAAGGACCAACACAAGATAAGATAAAGAACATGATAATATAAGAATATGAGAAAAATGGAATATATAAAGAAGAAGAGACATAGTTCAACTCAGTATTGATATGAATAGGCTAATGGAAAAGTATTGGCATAAGAAAAATGTAGAAGGGGGATTGGAAAAAGCTTAGAGAGATAATAGTTTACAGAAGGAATTATACATAAGAAGAGGGGCATATAAATCCATATTGAATATTGCCTCTCAATGAGTTGATGCACATAGATGACCACTTGTTTATGTTGGAAGCATGTTGAAATATATTTAGCAAATTAACAACGAAGAAGGTGATGAGAAGAAATGGGCCTCGAGACCACCATGGTGTACAAAAAAAAGTGATTTTGTGGTTAGATTCGTTATAAACTTTCATTACCAACCAATAAAAATGCATAGAGGATTTGTTAAGCCAACTAATCTGAATATGCATAGAGGAATTGATAAGCCAACTAATCTATAAATGTTGAAGAAGAACATATGAATTCATTCATAGAATGTCTCATCTTGAGCATAAGAGAACATGTTTGCAGTACAAAACCAAGGAATTACCATGAAGTAGTATAAGAGAACATGTTTGCAGTACAAAACCAAGGAATTACCATGAAGTAGTATACCACCCTCGAAATGGATGTAGAAAAATAATTTCTCAAGAGACAAATAAGAATGCTAGAACATTGAATGGGGAAAATGATCTGGAAAATAGAAAAGACTTGCAATAAGTTTGTTGGAGTAAGAACACATAGACATGGAAAAGGTTCTTGGGGTGTTTAAGCTTAAGAAACTTGGAAGATAAAGAGAGAAGAGAAGGAACACAAGACTTCTCACTCCAAAAGACACCAAAGTTCAATTAGTAGAGAATGAATAATACATCTAACTATGTATAGATAAACTATCCAAAAAATCCCAAGAATAATCAGAGATGAGAAAGGATGGAGGGAAAAGGAATCGTGGCAAAGAAATTTAGCTAAGGTTGTACCAAGTGCAAGAAAAATAATTTCCTTCACCTCCTCTCTCTTTTTTTTTTTAAGTAAAAAAGAGTAGTACCTTCTATATTAGATAAGCATAAAACTGAGTCAAGAGTACATAGTCAAGGCTAAAAAACCACCAAAAAAATACTGCCGGTAATACTGCCGGAAACCAGTAAGACTAAGGGGCTTATAGCAGTTTTAGCAATTATACATTATAGCTGAATACTGCCGGAAACCAGTAAGACTAAGGGGCTTATAGCAGTTTTAGCAATATACATTATAGCTGAGGAACCCTGTCCTACCCGAAGGAAACCAGGACAGGTGTAAAGGGTCCAAGAGTTCATAGTTCATAAAGTAAAAAAGCATTTAAACAAAGCTAGGAATCAGTAAAACCTAAGCATTCGGAGCGTCGTCATCATCTCTCGCCTGCCAGCTGTGCTTTGCTGGAATAGAAAACTCCTGAGCGCACATGGCGAATTTGTGCTGAGCTGGAGCTCCAGAGAACACGCTGAGTAGGATATCTAAGCGCTGGCTCATAAGGAGAGTTCTGAGTTCCATGTCAGCCAGGTGGCTGCGTAACTCAAAGACTAAAGCCAGGTGCTCATCACTCAAAAGAAAACCATGCATGCCATTTTCCCAGCCATTGCCTTCCTCTGCCATGCCCGCATCCCTTTCCTTATCCGGCTCGTCCACAGCTTTCCTCTGCTCCTCACTAGCCTTGTTGTCCGAGGCCTGCCCAGCTTGGAACGATGGCAGTTCGTCCTGCCATGGAATTTCTTCAATTGGACAGCCAGGAATTTCTTCAGCACTGTGTGAGGCGCGAACTGGGACCTCCATGGCTCGTGGCATCACAGAGCGTGGTAGGTCATCTTGCAGCATCTCGTAGCATGGCATCTCCTCCTCTATGATGCAAATGGGCAGCTCGACCTCAGGAGCCGCGTCCTTTTCGTTACTCACACCAGGCTTCATCCCATCCCGACTGCAACCAGTCTTCTGCTCAGCCATGGAGTCGAGCATCAAACGCCTCTCTGCACGAGCTCTCCTTCGAAGAATTGAGGATGCTAGAGACATTTCTCTCTCCAGTTCCTGCTTCCTACGACGCTGCTCTCTGTGAGAAACCCAGGCGGAGCCTCGACGAGGCCTACCTCGCTCACGGACCATTGAAACCAGGTGATTTGAGCGGGTGGCAAGGTAGAGCCACACAAGTCTAGAATTCACCAACCAGAACAATAGCCAGAACAGGACCTGATCAAAACGTCTCAGCCTAACCTTCTCCCAGTCCACCGAGCTTTGGAATGCCTCCCCAAAACACATGGAATGAATATTGAACGGGCGAGCAAATATCCTATCAAAATAATAACTAGACTCCATTAAAACCTGTCCTTCCGCATCTCCCGACTGCAACCAGTCTTCTGCTCAGCCATGGAGTCGAGCATCAAACGTCTCTCTGCGCGAGCTCTCCTTCGAAGAATTGAGGACGCTAGAGACATTGCTCTCTCCAGTTCCTGCTTCCTACGACGCTGCTCTCTGTGAGCAACCCAGGCGGAGCCTCGACGAGGCCTACCTCGCTCACGGACCATTGAAACCAGGTGATTCGAGCGGGTGGCAAGGTAGAGCCACACAAGTCTAGAATTCACCAACCAGAACAACAACCAGAACAGGTCCTGATCAAAACGTCTCAGCCTAACCTTCTCCCAGTCCACCGAGCTCTGGAATGCCTCCCCAAAACACATGGAATGAATATTGAACGGGCGAGCAAAAATCCTATCAAAATAATAACTAGACTCCATTAAAACCTGTCCTTCCGCATCCATGACTGGATTGAATTCGCGAGAGGAGTTAATGATCGCGCGAGGGAACTCCACAGTCGTATTCTCCCTGCGATGGCCGGCCCCCAGTGTTAATGGTTAGGCGTGGGTGGCTGCCATCCGCAGTTATATCAGCCCTTAAGACTGCTCTGAGTGCGGGACCAGGTGTCACCGACTCAGAGTGTCGTGTCACCCTATCCAGGTCCTTCACCTCCTCTCTCATCTGTGAATCATATTATAATTCAAATGGGTAGGCAAAGTTTTAAGGATCCATACTTATCTTAAGTGTAGAAACCTTAAAGTGAATCTTAATAATACTTAATATTCCAAACATAAAATATTTGGCGATAGTTTTGTAAAACTATACAATTGTCTAAGGATTTTGTATAGTTTCTAGAACAATTTGGCGATTTTTAAAATAAAATATTTTTTCCTATAGAATTTGGGCGATCATTTTAATAAAATTGGAAAGTTAATGATCGCGCGAGGGAACTCCACAGTCGTATTCTCCCTGCGATGGTCGGCCCCCAGTGTTAATGGTTAAGCGTGGGTGGCTGCCATCCGCAGTTATATCAGCCCTTAAGACTGCTCTGAGTGCGGGACCAAGTGTCACCGACTCAGAGTGTCGTGTCACCCTATCCGGGTTGGCAAATTGATGCTTTAATTGAACCCCGGAGCACTATTATTTGAACAAGATTTTATTTCCAACCATCCTCAAAAGCCTTCACAATTATAAAATCTCAATAAAATATGTTTTGTAGAGGTTTTCTCTTCTATTTTCAAATTTAACATTCTTGGTGATCTATTATAAAGTTGTTGCACTGATGCTTCATTTTAATATTGGAACATCAATGCATTGATTACAAACTAGAGCAATGTAATTCAATATTATTCATAATAAAAATGAATACAAAATTAATTATGAGCTAATTTTGTTTAGGATTAAATAAAAATTAAAAAATAACATTTTATGGAAAACAACCATTGAGAAGGTCAGCTACATCAATTGGAACCAACATCCCTATCTTTCTTTAATGAGTATTATTTCACATGGACTTAATTACAAAGTAATAAGTCATGGTCAATGTTCTTCATCAATTACAATACATTATTATTTTTTCTTAATTACAATATATAACTTTGAAAAAAACTAAATCCTTATGAGGGAAAACTTATACAACATTTTCTACTTTGGGAGTTGGGTTCAAAGTGTAAGTTTTTTTTGTTGATGTGATAACAACTTCTCTTTCTTTGGTATTGACATTATTGGCGGTTAGAGTGTCATGACTTGAAAGACATATTTAACTTGTAGTTATTATCCATGTGATATTCCAAACTAGAGTGTGAAATTCTTGAATTAAGATTATATTCCACGTTGATACCCCTCTTCCATATAAACCAAATAAAAAACTCATTAAAGAATCATGAATGTATAAGAAGGGGCCCATATCTATGTAGTAGTTAGTCCCAATTGAAGCATAAATCCCCTCATAGTTAGTACTTTACATTGAAGATTTTTCATTGTGGCCTCCACTTTACACACTTATGTTTGCACTAGGATAATCATTGTGTGGGGCACCTATTAAAAAAAAATACTTTCATGACATTATTCAAACATTAAAAGATGGGTGAGGTAAGTCTACTTTGTGTGCTACAGTCCTCCTCTACTACATGGTTAAAAAATAATTTAACGACCCTTCAATTTACCAAAAGGTACGAATCACGTTTTGTTTTTCAACATGTTGATGGTTGAAAACTACATCGTTGTTACGCTTATGGTGTGCCATTTTTAAAATCTTGCTTTTTAATATGTTCATTCTTGAAAAGTAGAACTTTGTTATAATTGTAGTGCGTTTTTTCTTTTTAAATATTTATGATAGTTTTTATTTAAATAATAAAAATTGTGTATGAATGAGTTAGTTTAATTGATTATTGTTAGTGTTATTTGGTATTTAATTAGTTTTATGTTGGTAATGTTTAGTTTAAATTTTTTTAGGTAAAGTATACTAATATATTTAAAAGGTATGCCATCTATAAATATAGGGAAGTATTACTTTAGTTTTATGTGAGGTTTTCTTTAAAAAAAAAAAAGGGAAATGTTAGCTTGCGAGAAGTAAACATATCACATAAAGAGGAGAGTAGATTTTAAAGTTGTAAAAACAATTGAAAGACACCAAACACAATTACTTATTGTCTTATTTATTATTTGCCCAAACACATTCACACAGTGTATTTCAAAAAAAGAAAAATGCTTAGCAATCATGTTTCTAATAAAAACAATAACAATACTCTACATTTACTAACATAATGGTTGATTGGTTACAGTGTGAGTATGCTTAGGGGTGGCAGGAACAGGTGGGGTTATCTTTTTCCCAGGAGGACAAATCAAACTCTCCTTTTCATGGAGTCTAGGCATAGTAACAAATAATCAAGTTGAGGCATACACCCTCTTCCAAGGACTAAGTCTGGCTCAGAGTCAAGGAATTGAAACTCTCATGATTCTAGGGGATTCGAAGGTCGTCATAAATCATGTTAGGAAAATATTTCTCCCCTCTGACATGATGCTAAAAAATATCTTCATCTGAATTCTTAAAGAGATAGAAGCCTTCCATTCTCTTGGTTTTTATCATGTACTCCGAAACATTAATTCCCAAGTTGATTTTCAAGCCAATTTGGCCACACAAGACCGACCAACTGAGAACTCTTAGAATAAATGGCCAGGCCTCCCGCTACTACATCCCATAATTCTGGCTTATGAAATTTTTATTTGATCTAAGTTTGGTCTCCATTGGGGCTGAACCTTCACTTTGCCACCTCTCAAAGAACATGTCTTAAGTTTTTCCACCTCTAGCTCAGTTTTCTTTGTGGACAGGACGCATGGGCTCTCATATTTGAGCAAGTTGTACTCTAGGCTATGGTTATGTGGTCCTTTTTCCTTGTACATCCCTCCCTCTTTCCTTGTAACACTCCTATTTAAATCGCACATGCGTTCTCTCCTGACGATCTTCTCTTGGTTTGGTATTCAGTTTTGGTTTGCACTTATTCATATGGACTCAATACTATCCCACACCCTATTAGCGTCAACACAATTATGGATTGCATCAACCATTTATGGTAATGATGGCTTCTACGTCCGACTCAGGTCGCTTCATATGAGTGTCATGGTGGTTCGATTCGTGGAACTGAAGTTGCAGATAAATCATATTCATGGGTGGTGGCCTTCCACATGTAGGAAAGTTGGTTCAAAAGAAACGACGAGGTTCATAGGGAGAATGAAATTGGTATGCAAGCCTCTGACATCTGTCAGTTGGTTTGAAAATCTTGTCATTCTTAAACATTCAGTTAATACTTGAGCCAAGTTCATAGAACATGCAACAATTGTGGAAAGGGGAATATAAGATATGGAAAAAAGATGTTATGGTGTTGCGCACTGGTGACGAGAGATGCAAGATAAGGAGAAAGAGGCTTTGGTGGACTCGGTGAATGCCCTGCACAATAGGCTCAATAATCTGTCATCCCAAATGTAAACCACTATGCAACTGCTCATAGAGAAACGACAAGGGCAACAACAATTGTGTGGCAATGTAGATGCTATCCATCCAGAAGTTGAGGAGCTACGTTCTCAACCAACATATTCATCCCCATCAAGTTCGGTTTCGATGCTCTAAGACGCTGCCTCTTCTCCAGACCCTCCCAGGTAGGTGCCTCATTTGAATTCGCCCCTAGAGTCTCCAGAAGGGGAGTAGGATAAGAAAGACCCTCCAATTATGTATCCCTCTCATGTATTGCTTTAGCATTTTGATATTAGGCATCTACTACATGATTTATAACAACAACTATCGTAGCTCTTATTTAGTACATAGATATTTTGATAGATTGCTTGTAGAAATAACAATACTACAACTTGATTTTGACAGTGATACGCATGCCGATTTTTGCCAATGTAAAACTTCTCTCTGTGAGATTTATAACAAATATTTAAAATAAAATTTCTCCCCAGTTCTATTAAAAAAAAAGTACATGCCTATTACTTGGCTTTCCCACTCATTTTGTGTAAAAAATGAAAATCTTTCACAAACAATACTGCACAATACCCTTTTTACATATCTTTCTAAAAAATATTCATTTAATATACACCTAGCATTTATATATCTTGAAAACATAAGATATGGCATGGAATAAATGCCAAGAATAGAACCACTTGTCTAGCTTTGCATCTTTTGAAATTTTGGTTGTTATGTACCACAAACTTTAGTGGTTCATAATTTTCAGATTTCACACGTCGATGATCCATTTCAGTATGGGCACATTGGTACTTCAATTGAACTGTGGAGCACTATTATTTGTACAATATTTTCTTTCCAAACATCCTTTAAATCCTTCACTATTATACAATCTCAACAACATTTTAGTATAGACACACGAGTGCTTCAATTGAGCCCTAGAGCACTATTATTTGAACAACATTTTATTTCCAATCATCCTCAAAAGCCTTCACTATTATAAAATCTCAACAAAATATGTTTTGTAGAGGTTTTCTCTTCTATTTACAAGTTTAACATTCTTAGTGATCTAATATAGAGTTGTTGCACTAATGCTTCATTTTGATATTGGAACATCAATGTACTTATTATAATTGTAATTCATTATTATTCATAATAAAAAGGAATACAAAATTAAGCAAAATCATGAGCAAATTTCATTTAAAATTAAAGAAAAATAAGAAATAATGTTATATAACAAGCAACACTTGATAAGGTTGTCCACATCAATTGCAACCAACATCCCCATCCTATCTTTCTTTGATGAGTCTTATTTCACATGGACTTAATTACAAAGTAACAAGTCATGCTTTAAGTGTAAATTTGTTTATTGATGTGATAACAACTTCTTTTTCTTTAATATTATTAACAATTAGAGTGTCGTGACTTGCATAACATATTTAACTTGTAATTATTATCCATGTGACATTACAAACTACAATGTCTTATCCTTATATTAAGATTACATTTCATGTTAATACTCCCCTTCCATAAAAACCAAGTAAAAATATTCATTAAAGATTCATTTAAGAATTATGAATGTATAAATGTATAAAGAAGGCCCCATACCTATGTAGTAGTTAAACCCAATCAAAGCATAGATCCCCTCATACATAAGTTTATGTGAAGATAGTGATCATCAAATAAATGGTAAAACTTATACTCACATGCTTAATAGTTGTTTCCCTTATCGTATGAATGAGTTGCCACATGGTGGTTTCTCAAGAGAAAGTGTGGTTAAAATTCCATCCTTGGATAAGGATGTTATTTGGATAGTAACAATTTTACACAACAGTGAAAGTTTTACCACCATACATGTTTTGTCTCATATGTACATCACTCTTATAAACATCGCACTACTTCTATTTATGTTTGATGATATTTATGATCACCCCATTGCTTCCATATTTTCAATAATATGCAAATTAGCTTAAAACTTTGATGCTTGTCTAACAAAGAAAGAATCATATTTATATCTTTGCTCTCAAATCCTCCGTGGAGTATGCAGAGCACGAGATTGATTTAAGTTGGCATACAAGAGACTGTTCATTGTGTCACATCATTAACATTGATAATGATAGGTCATCCTTGCATCAAGTTTTAGTGGATGCTCATGATCTCTCCAAGGGAGAGATAAATAAGGGTATTTCTACTAAGATTTATAGAGCCCACCTTTGGTCCACATGGTCTAATCCCAAAGAGCCGCTTTCTCCCAAACTTCAACACTACTCAAACTTCCACCACCAATGTAGTGATGGGCTCATTTAGCCCCCAAGGTACACTAGACTCTATTTATCTTGCAGCCCAAGGGTCCCTCTTACCCAACTTAGAGTTTTCTGCCACTGCTTGCATTGAGACAAATCGCCATATTACTCGAGAGCATTATATTTTCCAGATCTACTCCTTAGATCCTTACATCGGGGACCACTTTATATTCTCATTCTCTCCTTAGAATGAGATTAGAGGATGGCTCTTCTATCTCTTTGGAGATTCACTTGGTTTGCTCTCAACACTCATGGCTTATGAGAACTAGAGATGCTTCACCCTCTTCCTCCAAGAGATGTTTAACCTTCATTGATGGCTTAATGAAGGCCAAGTCCCTAGACCATGCACCACATTGATTACCTCATACTTATAGTCCTTCGACACTAGTAGGAAGAGGTCCCAAGCATCTAAACTCACATGATAGAATTGTTAGGTGTCATAGACCTAATGATTACCATGCCTTTATGTCCATTAGACATTTCTTTATGACCTTTAATCTTAGAAGTGCTTCTCCAGAGCAACATATCTCATCTAGGGAATCTCCTTCTTGAGCTTCTTCATAGTTCCCCATCTTATTGCACTCGTGCTTTCTTGTTATTTTTTTTTTCTTTTTTTCTTTTTTAAGTTCCATTTCCCTTGGAACATGCTTTCACCTTATGCTTAACATCTTAACATATCATATTCCTTACGATCCCATGAACACATTTTGACCTATAATGAATATTAATATCTAATTAAATTGCATTGAATTTCCAAAGTGTTAATGTGAAGATACTCCAAAAAAGAAAGAAATAGAGGACTTAATCACTTCTACTTTACTTTATAGTGTTTCTTCATTTCATTATCGTTTGGTAGTAAATGAATTCTTGCTGGTACACTTTGCATAACGGATTTTTCATTATGGCCTCCACTTTATAGAAATATGTTTGCGCTAGGATAATCATTATGTGGGGCACTTATAAAGAAAGACTTCCATGACATTATTCAAACATTAAAATATGGGTAACATGAGGTAAGTCTACATTGTCTGCTAAATTCCTCTAAACTAAGGACACTTAGTAAACATTCACATACATATTGTTATTTTTTTTTTATAAGTAAGATTGTATTCAAAGATTACAAAATACTTTTGTTGTTCCAGGCTATAAACACTGAGCTGCCCCAAGGGGAAATCAACTCAGCTAGCCGAACCATTCTAGATTTTAAGTCTTAAACTACCAGACATAGCAAGGTTTCTACTGACATTGAGAAAACACAAAATTCAGGTCCCTAAAGGTGCCCATCATAACAGTAATAGCCATATACAATATTTGATAAAGGTGGCCTTCATGAGGCAAAACCACATTAACACACATAGAAAAATGACAAAGACAACTGTACATATCACGTTGTGGGGCTGTAATGCGACCACGCATCCGGGAAGAAGGCGCTGAGTGTCGAGTCCTCAAGAGGATCCGGTTCCTCCTCGACTATTGTCCCGTCTAGTTGCATGGCGTCCTCCGGCTGGGCTGGTGGCACGTTCTCCTCCTGGCCTGGTGCATCATGCTCTGAAGTCCCCAGTGGGAGAGCTGGTGTCAATATTGGTGTCGCAACTACTGTTGCTTGAGCTTCTTCTGCTGGGGGGTGGTGGACACCTTGCAACACTGAGAAAAAAATGCAGGAATTGTGAATCCTTTTCGTCTAGTATCTCTAGGCAGAACTAAAGATCATCCAAGTCCTGGCGCAAGTCAACGACCAAGCCTTGCAACAGTGCGAGGCTTGTTTGCAATTCAAATTCTGGGT
>CBVK0101581810.1:0-10810 GCA_900067695.1 Picea abies | reverse complement strand
CAATTGTAGGAAATTGGAGCAAAGGAGGGATAAATTTGGGCAGAGTTTCTATACTCTTCTTCCTCCTTTCAAATGGGACCGCTACCCCTTCTTTTATAGGCTAGAAGGAGCTAGGTATTTGGTTGAGTGACTGGTCATGCATGGTCGAAAGTTTTAGTTAGCTTACCCAAAACTGTGTGTTCCGTCGACAACTTTTCTTTTTTGTTCTTTTGTAGGTACACGCGGGCTATAGTGGGTCAGCTAGAGTGTACACGCAGGATGTAGTGGGTCAGCAAGAGTGTACACATGGGCTGTAGTGGAGCAGGGTGCATGTACCTTTAAAAAGGGCATTTTTTAAGAAGAGTTGTTTAGTACTAGCTTGGCAAAGAAGGAATATGAGATGTCCTGATGCCAGGTAAGCATGTGTGGTGTAAATTAGGGTTATAACATGCATAGGAGGAGAATTCATGAAGTGTTATACCTGTGGAAAGACAAGACACATGTCTTTGGAATTCCCTGAGAGAAAGAAAGAAGGAGGAGGTGAAGCTCACATTTCAGAAGAACATAAGTGGAATGTTGAAGCAGAAGGTGCAGAAGATGGAAGATCTTTAGTGATGAAGAAGATTCTCTTGAAGCAAGAGCCAGAGGTTGAAAAACTCGTGCAGAGGAACAATTTTTTCAGAACTTCTTGCAAGACTAAAGACAAAGTTTGCAAGGTGATAATTGACAGTGGAAGCACTGATAATTTAGTATCCACAGAGATGGTGGAGAAATTGGAGCTAGAGACAAACACACATATGACGCCATACAAGGTATCATGGTTGCATAAAGGTCATCAGGTAATGGTAACTAAACAATGCCTTGGTGAATTTAAAATATGAGGATATAGGGATGATATTTTGTGTGATGTGATTCCCATGGATGTATGTCATGTTTTTTTGGGGAGACCATGGTAGTATGACAAGAATGTCATTCATGATGGGAGAAAAAATACTTATACTTTGGAGAAGAATGGTATGACACACATGCTATTGCCAATAGAGGAGAAGAAAGCAAAGGTAGAGGCCAACACAAGCATACTTCTCATGAGTGGGAAGGAACTCCTGAGTGAAGTTAAAAAGGTACAGGAGATGCAGTTTGTTGTGGTGAGGAAACTGCGATTTTTCCTTACAAATACTTATGTGGATGATTTGCCTGAAGAAATCCAGGAACTGTTAGAGAATTTTGCTGACATAGTAGTGGATGAGTTGCCAAGCTCATTGCCACCTATTAGGAGTATCAACCATCACATTGATATAATACTAGGAGCAAGTCTGCCAAACAAAGCAGTGTACAAATTGACACCTCAAGAGAATGAGGAGGTAAAGAGATAAGTCTAGGATTTTATGGACAAAGGGTTAGTTAGAGAAATCTTGAGTCCATGCACAGTACCAACTTTGTTAAGTCTGAAGAAGGATGGAGGATGGAGAACGTGTATAGACTCAAGAGCCATAAACAAGATCACCATTAGGGACAGATTTCCTTTACCCATGATGGATGACTTGATGGATTGTTTGAGTGGAGCGAATTATTTTTCAAAGATAGATTTGAAGAGTGAATATCACCAAATATTAATGAGAGAAGGTGATGAGTGGAAAACAACCTTCAAGATGAATGAGGGGTTGTATGAATGGATTGTTCTGTCGTTTGGCTTAACAAAAGTGCCAAGTACTTTTATGAGATTGATGAATGAGGTATTAAAATATTTTTTCTGTAAGTTTGTGATTGTATATCTGGATGATATACTAGTCTTAAGTAAAACTGAAGAAGAACATTGAGACATTTGACATTGGTGATGAAGAGATTGCACCGGGAGAAGCTGCTGATAAATTTAAAGAAATATTCTTTTATGAAGACAAAACTCATTTACTTGGGTTTTGTGATCTCTTCAAATGAATTGGAGATGGATCCAGAGAAGGTGAAAGCAATCAAAGAATGGTCGTCACCAAGAATGGTGCCGTTGGATAAATGTTTTGGATAAGTATTAGGAATCACCCAGGAATAGGTCATGCGACATTTTGGCTAAGGAGAAGCACACACGCAAAGTAGTTGAAGAATGTTTGGGAGTCATTGAGGAAAAGGATGAAAGTAGTTAGGATTTTGGGACATTTTGTCCACATTGTAATGAGCTTAGCTCTATTGTAAATCTATAAATTGTAATGGGTTTTGGGTAGAAAAGGGGGAGTTGTTGGAGAGATTTTGGTGTGAAGTTCTTCGGAGTTCGTCCGTTTTGGAAGAAGTTTTGAGGTTTGACTGAGGTTTTCAGGATTTAGGGTCACATTATAGTAGAACGACTAGGAAGTTTTGAGTAATGGTTATTGTTGCATCTTTTTGTAAGCGTAGTGCACAACTGTAAAGAGACTATACATGACTAATATAAGAAGCCAATTGTTGTGGATGTAGCCTAGATTTGGGTGAACCATGCTAAAACTTGTGTCTTGATGTGATGTTATGTGTGTGATATGGATAACATAAAAATTTTAGTATTATGAATATGTTATTGATATTGCGCAGTGATGATGAAATCTTAGTATTTTGAATGTGTTATTCATATATGTTGTCATAATGTCTCACACTGAAGTAACTAGTAAATAAATGAATGTCAAGTAAAGTAATGTCGCACACAGGGTATGTTGCATGATAAAGTAACTATTAAGTGATGAAAACGCTAGACACATTCAGAACATATTGAATGCCTCACTTCCCCTCATTATTGTAGAAACTTGGTTCCTGCAGCCTCTCTAGATGCCTCGGGTGAGACTTTCACTTTCTTGCAGGTGATGCCGAAAGGGTCAGTGTCTAAGGGTTTTGTTGGTGTAATTATGATTAACCCCAGGTATGCCCACTACACACGAAAAAATGGGTCTGTTTCCAGGATCATGATCTGTAATTGAGGGAAATGTTTTTGAGGCCGAATAAGGAAGAGATCATAGAATGGTTAAGGAAGATGGAGAATTTTCCAGAGAACATAATAGGAATCCATGACTCAATGATGAATAATGGTTGCAAAGGTATTTGTTTACAGACCCGCATGAAATATTCTTTGGTGAATTTTTGATAATTTTGACTGAATGGTTGATCAGAATCTGGACCAGGGGTCTAAAAATTGGTCAATTTTCAAAGTTCTCGGATTGCAATGAAAACAGTGCCATTGCGTCCGTCTCGTTCTCCCGATTCCGGCGGTATATTTACTTTATGGATACCTTGCACCCTTAAACAAGTACATTCCATTTTCAGATCAATGGTTAGAAAGGCTAGCAGAGAATGTTGGAAGATATCAAGCGGAGGCTCTGAGAAACTGGACTTCTGAATTGATTAGACACTTGAATATAATAAGTAATAAATTTTATCGCGTGGTTTATTTTTGGTTGAATAATATACTAAGGGGTTGCATTAAAGAGTTTGCAATAGATTTTACCTAGTCTTACAGTGTCGTAGAGAGGGAATTCTTCAAGGGTCTGCGTGAAATATTTTTGAGTGCAATTTCTACCTAGATAAAAATGTTGTTTTGCAACAAGAATCTCATGAAGATGGAATCTGATTGCTAGGATCCTTCAAACACATAGGGGGACTGGGGGATGACTAGAGGATGGTCTGAGAGTGGAAATGATGAATAAAGAATGGATGGAATGAGGATTTTGAGAGAGGAAGAAAGTGACTTGGACGAAGATATTGGAGTGTTGCGTTGTTGTAAAAGGCTTAGGTATAGTTAGAAGAATATTGTGGTTGAGAGTGAAGAGAAACACAGAGTGTTTGATAAAAGAGACCCCAATGTAGTGCTCCAGATCACACTGTATATAGAAAGGAAAGAGAAAGAAAAGTATGATCATTGCAGTCTAGCAGAAGAAGGAAGTCCATATCAGATTGTAATCTGTGTCAAACCCATGACCTCATGTGCATCACCAATATCTGAAACAAAAGATGAAACTTTTTCAAGAGAAATTGTAGTTAGTGGAGGAAGTCATAATAGTGGAAGTAGCACAATGAACTAAAGTCAGTCAACATCAACAAAGGTAAGTACTTCACAAAATACTATGGCAGGAATAAATAATACATTAAGAATTCCCAAATTCTAAGGGGTGGGGTTGGAAGACCTCGAGCATCATCTGTTTGTATGTGAAATGATATGGACTGTGAATAATGTCCAGGATGAGGAAACCAATATTGTGAAGTTAGAAATGACGTTCATAGGTCGTGCACTGTTATGGTACATGGATTATCAGACTACTACATTGATAGGATAATCAAGGACATTGGAAGAGATTGGACAAGCTTTGTTAAAGGAATTTCAGAAGCTGAAATATGAGTCACAATATATCACAGAGCTAAAATAAATTAAGAAAATATAGAATGAGAAAATATGGGATTACGATCAGATATTTAAATATGTGATGGGTAGATTAACATTTCATATTCCTGATGAACAACATAGAGAATGGTTTATTGCAGGCATGTTGCTGCACATTCATTTTCCTCTGACACAACAAAAGGTCACATCACAACTAGAAGCACTAGAGATTGAGATGAAGTTAGAAGTATCTTCTGTAGGATATGGTGTAGGAATGTCATAGGTTTTTTCATAGTTGGTTGCACCAAGGATTCAATTTTTAGAAATAACAGAGGAAAAGTAAAAGAACGAACAAGTTTGGTGTATTACATGTAAGACAAAAGGCCATCGTAAAGCCAAATGCCCAACATTTGTGTAGTATATGGCTACAGGATCACCAAACCCATTGGCAGGAGGAGTGGGATAGTTTTAAATATGAAATACATGGGGACATCATCTGACTACTTGTCCATCATTACATAAGTACTAGAGTACACCCATGAATTTGTTTTGTAATTTTTGCAATTTTGTAGGACACGATGAGAAGGATTGTTGTGCATTCGACTTAATGAGATAACACACTACATATGCCTACATAATCCAAGAATAAAATTTCCCAGGAGGAGGAGGAGTTCAACAATACAATACTCCAAGAGGATTTAACTAGGGTGGATGAGGAGGATTTGGGAGAGATCGAGGTCGAGGAGGATTTGGTAGAGGAGGAAGAGGACCAATCAGTTGTCACAATTGAAATCAACCAGGATGTTTGGCAAGATATTTCCTAAATCTTTTCACAAAGTGGACATACTGTAGAGCATTGGACCATGCGATGAAGGATTTTACTCAACTGATAATGAAATGGCAAGAAAAAGGCAACCAAAAACAGAACCAGAACATACAGCTGATAGCAGCCGAGAAGCATGATGATCAACCCAAAATAGCATTTGTTATGCACGAAGGAACACGATCTAGAGCAGTTGTGAAAACAAAGAGAAAGGGGATTGAGCAATGGATAAGGAAAGTGGTTGAGTCTATGCTAGAATTTAACCCATAGAAAGAGAAAGAGACATATCAGTAAGCTAGGAAGGAAATACTAGGACCAGACTGGATATAATCAATGCCAAATGCACCACTAGTATATGATGTGCCATTAGTTTATGATTGCAACATTCTAAAAAGGTTATTTGAGAAGGTAAGCACTTTGAAATATTTTCTAAAGAGTTGTTTAGAGTTGATGAAGGATGAAAAAATGTTGAATGCACTGCATGGGATGATCGATCAGTGCACCCAAGAAACAAAAGTACCTATGACATAAAGAGTAGTGAACCAAGTATTATGCAAGAAAAGGAAAAACAAAGAATTCATATTGAGTGTGCAGAGAGGAGAGTATGACATGGATAATGTTATTTTGGACTTAGGATCGCATATAAATGTTGTTCCAAGATAGATGTGAGAAGTGATGGGGAAACCAAAGTTAATTTGGTCACTCATTCAGTTGAGGTTGGAAAACCAACATATGATAGTATTGATTGGGAGACTGTTGGGAGTAATTTTTAACATAGATGGAGTTCACAACGTAGCCAAATTTGAGATCATTGAGATTGTGGATAACAACTAGCCATATCCAACATTGATCAGACTAGATTGGGCCTTTGAAAAATAGAAGATTATTATCTTGAAGAAGAGAGAAATTATTTTTGAAGGAGGAGGCTTAAAGGTCACTGCACCGTTAGACCCCACAGAAGCAAGACGTTATTTGGAACTTGCCATAAAAGAAATTGATAACTTGCATTATATGAACGCGCACATGGATGATTACGTCAATCCTACTTCAGGTGGTGCACTTAGATGGAGAAGCATTATCTTTCATGCATCAGATTCAGAGGAAGGACTTGAACATTGACACCACAAGTTGCATGAAGTATCAACCAGAAGATGTGCTGACATTACTCGCTCTTTGCGTTGGATCAGAATAGAGGTATGTGATGCACCAAGGGTTGATGGATTAACATATGTAAGTTGCATATGTGATGCACCAAGGGTTGATGGATTAACATATGTAAGTTGCTTAGTAAAATAATTTTAGCTGCAGATACCTGAAAAACAAAGATTTTTGGAAATATATGTTACATCGAAAGAAACCCCAGTAAGATGGTGGGATACACAGAAGGAAGGAATAGGGGATTGAAATCACTGTAAAATGCTGATGCAGATTAAGTTTGGAATAGAAGAAATTACACAAAAGCATACATGGATGACAAATTTGATAGATCATGTTGCACAATGTATGACAACTTGGGGATAGGTTCCAAAATAGGAATAGATGCACATGTTCATACATACACTTGAGATGGTTCCCAAGAATTGGTATCTAGAACTAGATTCATACATACACTTGAGATGGTTCCCAAGAATTGGTATCTAGAACTAGAAGTGCGAAGAGGACAATAGATTAGGAAGAGCTCACCTAGAATTTCAAGGTAACATTGAGTTTTGAAGCCGAGTCACCCTTAGTTGATGTAGATCTGCAAGTCATTAGAAGTAATATTTTTATGGAAGAAGATCATATAGAAATAGTACCTGCATGTAGTGTGCACAGAGAATCTACGATAATCCATGAAATACTAGAACATTACAATGTTACTAAAGAAGATCAAGAATAAGACCCAAGAAATGTGCAAGAACCAAAGACTGAAGGGGACTTGGGAGCACGCAATAGAAGGTCCAAAACTCGAATGTGATGCATATGTGAATCCATTAAGAGTGAACAAAGTGAATATTGGCACGAAAGAGAAACCTAAGTTCGTGAATATTGGAACAATGAGAGTATTTAAACTATTGCAGACTTACTGTGTGAGTATCAAGGTCTCTTTCCGACAACCTTTTCATATATGAAGGGGATAGATAGGGAATTAAGCAAGATGAGTATCTTGTTAAAACCAAAATCTAAGCTAGTAAGACAAAGAACTTATTGGTTGAATCCAAAGCACAATGAAAAAGTGAAAGAAAATCTTAATAGAATGATAGAAGCTAGTATCATTGAGCCCGTCACAGAGTTTGAATGGATAATCCCAATGGTAGTTCAAGATACGAAAACATGGAGAATTAGAATTTGTGTATACCTAAGGAAATTGAATGATGCCTATTTAAATGACCTTTTTTCGACCCCCTTTACATACAAAGTGTTATAAAATGTAGGAGGGAAGGAGGACTACTCGTTCACTAATGGATTTTCAGGATATTATCAGATCAAGATTGTGCCAGAAGACATACATAAGACAACATTTGTGACAGAATGGGGAAGCTACCAATACACATTGATTTTGTTTTGGTTAAAGAATGCACCTTTTGTGTTTTCCAGAGTAGTTGTTGAATCCTTTCAGGAATTTATTTATAAGTTTCTTGAAGTTTACTTAGATCGTTGGACCGTGTTTAGATTATAAGATCATATAAAAACTCTGTGGTTGATTCTTTATAGATGTAGACAATATCATATATCATTAAATTTGAAGAAGTGTATTTTATGTGCACTGTTTCGAATATTGTTAGGTCATGTGGTATGCAAGAAAGGTTTGTTGGTTGATCCTATAAAGATAGTGATGATTGTTAATTTTCCACCACCTACATCAGTAAGACAATTGAGAACAATGTTGGGTCATACAGGATATTATAGGAAATTTATTAAAGGCTATGCACAGATTACAACTTTGATGGAAAAATTATTAAACAAATAAGCGAAGTTTCAGTGGAATGAAGGTTGTCAGCATGGTCTGGACGTATTAAAGAAGATGCTAGTAACTGGGCCCATTCCATGTTCCAGGATTGGAAGAAAGAGTTTCATGTCCATGTGGATGCATTGTCGATAGTGCTCGATGCAGTGTTAGCCCAACCAGGAGAGGGAGAGTTAAACCATCCAATTTCCTTTGCTAGTAGGAAGCTTTCAACTACTGAGAATAATTACACGATGACAGAAAGGGAAGGATTGAAATGGTTTATTCCTTGTAGAAGTTGATACACTACTTGTTGGGGTCCCATTTGAAGATGTATGCAGACCACTCTACACTGAGATACCTAGCGAACAAGTTAGTGTTGGGGGTGAGAATTTGCATATGGTTATTGTTATTCTAGGAGTATGAATTCGAAGTCATTGTGAAACTAGGGAAACTAAATTTAAGACCAGACCATCTGTCACGACTATTGATAGGGGAAGACGTAGGGAACATAGACAATAGTTTACCAGATTTACATTTATTTTCTATTCAAATGGTAGATGACTACTTTACATAAATTGTCCAATTTTTGAGTATAGAAATCGCTCCATCCAACATGATAGTAACACAAAAGAAGCAATTAGTGGTTAAAGCAATGGATTATCAGTTGATTGTAGGAAATCTATATAAGTTAGGCACATATGGGATACTGTGAGGATGTGTATTAGAACATGAAATACTAATGATCCTAGCAGAGGCACATAATGGAATTGCATGAGGTCACTATGCAAGAAAGGAAACAACTCATAAGATCTTGCATGCAGGGCTATGGTGGCCCACCCTCCATAAGGACGATAACGAATATTTTCAAAGCTGGGATGCTTGTTAGAGAGTAGGAAGGACATTGCAAAGGGATGAGATGCCTTTGAATCCGCAAGTCACCTTGCAGGCATTTGAAAAATTGGAAGTAGATTTTATCGGACCAATTAATCCACTGACGAGGAGATCAGGAGCCAGGTACATAATTACCGTGATAGAATACTTGACAAGATGGGTAGAAGAAGAAAAAATTACATATTGCAGCTCAGAGACAGTTGCGTGGTTCTTATTTGAGAATGTAGCTACAAGGTTTGGGTGTCCTAAAGTAATTATGAGCAATCAGGGAACTCATGTTTTGAAAAATACAATTGCAACATTGATAGAAGAATTCCATATTCAACATCAAAAGATATCTTCGTATCACCCTCTAGCAAATGGAATTGTGGAGGCCTTCAATAAGATATTGGAGAATGTATTGACAAAGGTATGTAATGTAGGATGAGACAAATGGGACTCAAGGATTCCTGCAGTGATATGGGATTATATAACTACATGTAATAATTTGACAGGTTAGACACCCTTTAGATTATAGTATGACCAGGAAGCAATTGTGCCCATGGAGTTTCTTGTTCCAAGTCTACGCATTGCTGCAATGACATACCTTATGGATTCTGGTGTAGTTAATGGTATTAGAGGAAGACCAATTTGTTGTAGTGTTCCATCAGCAAGTACATAAGGCACATGAAAAAGAATGGAATGACATACACAACAAACAAAAGAAGTTCCAGATAGGATATTTAGTATTGCTCTATGATAGTAAGTTCTTATAGCACCCTGAGAAGTTTAGTCCGTACTAGCTAGATCCATACATGATCATATATGTGACAAAAGCAGGTGTTGTGCAGCTAGGGTAGTTGGATGGACAAGTCGTGGAAGGACTAGTTAACGAGATTCAACTGAAATTATATAGGGACGGTCGTCTTTCCATGCACTAGGTGAATTGCATAGGATATGTACCATAGAACTTTTATCATAGTGTACTATAGAAAGAAAATATATAAAAATAAAGAAAAAGCAAGAAAACATGAAAAAACAAGAAAATGGTTCATGGAAGAAGTAGAAAGTTGAAGAGTCCAAGAATTTAAGATTAGTAGGTAAAAAGGAAAAGTAAGAAAATGTCCCAAAAGAGAAAGAAGCAAGAAGAAGAGCACAAAGATGAAGGAAGCAAGTTTGAGAAGAGAGATGAGATCGTGTCGAGAGAAGAGCTCACGCAGAGAGAAGAGACCATGCAGAGAGAAGATATCACTTATATAACAATTAAGATAATTTAAGACAATCCATGATGGGGAGCTACCATTATGACGAAGTAGTGGTGCCACAACCATAAATGCAGATTGGAAAGAATATTTGATAGGTTGGAGAATCTAACAGATATTTCTCCAAAGATATAGAGTTAATGAAGCATTACGACAGGTAATG
Organism: Picea abies; assembly: GCA_900067695.1. Classification (NCBI taxonomy): domain Eukaryota; kingdom Viridiplantae; phylum Streptophyta; class Pinopsida; order Pinales; family Pinaceae; genus Picea; species Picea abies. The sequence goes on along the minus strand of CBVK0101581810.1, from coordinate 457 downwards.
AATGTAAAGAACTAGTGGATTAGATGGAAAGTTTAGGCACAAATGGAAGCTAACAACTGACGATGAGGTATAAATAAAGTGAAGGGTCGATGGGGGAAGGTTATTTCCAGTTACAGTTCGCATAAAGAGTTGAGTTGTATATTCAAGTTGCAGATCCCAGTTGTACATAGAGAACAATTGTAGAGGAAGATGACACCACCCAAGACAACGACTTCAACATCAGTACCAAAGAAACAACAAAGTCAACTAACAACAACACTTGTAGTTGAAGAGACACCTGAGGCATCCTCCTCAACATTGAGATTCCCCATGGATTACATACCACCAAGAAATCCACCCCCAAAAATAGTCACAAATGATAGTGGTAAAGCCACAAATTTGGGATACGAGGTTTCAAAAAGAAGGAATTATGAACTTATTTGACATACCACACTTTGGGAGGTGTAAAGCTTAATGA
>CBVK0101581807.1:0-10111 GCA_900067695.1 Picea abies | reverse complement strand
TCAAATTATAAGAGAATGCATTGGGTATTGTGCAAGACATATTGAGAGAAAGAGTTTGAGAGATTTTTTGAGTAAGGTTGAGAGAGGAAAGAGGGCACATTTCCCAAGAAAGCTAGGGCACAAATCCCAAGGAAAATTTTTTGTTTGAGTGCTAGGTCATTTTTCTGGTGTTGGAGGCCGTACTGTATGGGTCCGTACAACAAGGGGAAGAGGGAAAAAAAATCAACACATCTTTGGCACGCATTTTGAGGCTGTTTTGAGCATTTTTCTTGTTGCTGGGCCATACAGAACAATCTGTACAATAGACTGTTTGCATGGATTTAGAGGTGCACATTTTCTAGGTGGGTCGTACAATAGTACGAACTTGGCATGTTTTTCGAGGCAAAAGATTTTGGTGCAATTTTGGGTGCTGTAAGTGGTTTTTCTCTTGGATGGAAATTGCATTATTGTTGCTGATATGTACTTTCCTAAAGCTAAATAATAAATCTCTCTTTCTCTCATTGGGTTTCCCCACAATGGGTTTGTCCCTGACATTGCCTAAATTTCTGAGTTATTCATGGTTGATCGAATGATGTTCATTGTGTTTATTCCGCTGCATAAATTGCTTGGCAATGTGTATTTATGCTTATGGTAATTTTTGAATGTGGGTTTTAGATATTTCAGAGTTCATGTAAGACAATTATCTCTAGGTTGCTAAGTGTATGACAAAATATTATCTTGTTGATTTTTGTTATTAAATTTCTACAGCTTGGAAGACAAGATTTTTCTTTTCTCCGGGGAAATGTTCAAGGATCAAGAGGCTTTTTGTTGCAATGATTTCAGGAATAGTTTCCTTGTCCTTGAAAATGGCCGAATTCCTCGCCATCCAAATACCCTAGTTAATAAGTAGAGGTAAAGATTTGATCTTCTTGTGTACAAGGTTTTGTAGCTAGTTTTTCCAAGTCGACTCAAGATAAGTCCCATTCCAATCACAAGGCTATCTCAAGAGGGTGGAATTTTCAGTCCATACTTTCATACTGAAGGGGAAGAAAATGAGAATATGTGCAATGGATTCGTTTTCAGATTTGCATAGAGGACACCATCCCTGCCCAACAATTTGGCGCTTTCTCATCTTTTCCCAAGTGGGGACCTTGTCTAACAAAGCAGACCACATGAAGATTTTTGTTTTTAGGGTGAAATTAAGTTTCTAGAGTCTACTCCACCACCAACATGACTCTCTTTGGAGGAGGTCGATATTCAGTTCTATATAGCCCAGTTTTGGAGTTCTCTTTGGAGGAGGTCGATATTCAGTTCTATATAGCCCAGTTTTGGAGTGTATACCCTGTGGGGAGCCTTTTGCGAAATCAGTTCATCTTCCCTGTCCATGAGCCTAATATGACCCATTAGAAGAGAAAAAATATAGTTTTCCCAATGTATGTGGAAACCTCCATTCAAGCCAAGTGAAGCAGAATTGTGCCATCCCTGTTGGCAAATGTTTGTGGTGTATGGATTTGCAATTTGATTGATAGACGAAACCTTGAAGGTGTAATTGATCTAACCAGACTTGTGGTAGAATATGAGAGTTCCCACTACTGAGCCAAGGATCTATCCCAATGTGGACTTGGTTCCCCCTGCCTACTTTCCATGCCAAACAATCACCTACCACATGGAAGGATTTTACCACTACTTTCCAAATAATTGAGCACTTGTGTGTGGAATGATCATTCTTTCGGATCCAATCTCTCACCGAATCTGGTCGAATATACTTGTGGTCCACCACTAGTTACCAGAGGCTGGTAGTTGTTAAAAGTGTCCAACATACTTTGGCAACCAATGGTTTTGAGAAGATGAAAATGTTCTTTAAACCCCATCCACCCAAGGATTTTGGACGTGCCAAAAGTTCCCATTTTGCACAGGGAAAAGTGAAATGTTCTTTAGACCCTGACCACATGAATCGGAAGCAAACACATTGGACCTTTTCTAGAATCCCTTTGGGAATCCAGGAAAGAGACATCCAGTAAACTGGAATGGCCTCAAGGACTGATTTAGTCAAGGTCAATATTCCTGCCCGAGAGATCCACCAAAATATCCATACATTTAGCCTCTTCTCAAGTTTGGCCAAGAGCCACTGCCAATCTTCTTTTTTGTAGTTATTTTCCTTGAATTGAAAACCAAAGTATTTGATACCTAGAGAGATGTCATGAGTTGGGAAAGGAAAGAGAGTGTTTTAAATGTCCTCTAGCCCTTCAACCAAACCAATTATAGTTAAGGGTTTTTTTTGTGGGTTTATAACCATCCTAGTAGCTACCCAAAATAGATTGAGCATGTCAGCTAATGTTTCAACATCCCTGGGTCTTCCACTGCAAAAAATTAGCACATCCTCTATAAAAAGTAAACGGGTGATATGAAAATCTGAAGAGGACTGAATTCCCTGGAATTCTCTCTCGAGGAGGCCATTCCAATGGCTCTACTTAGGCCTTCTGCAACCAATAGGAAAAATACTGGAGAGAGGGGAAATCCTTGTCTCAAGCCCCTTTTTGAAGTGAAGAAGGGTGAGGCTGCCCCATTTATAAGGACAAAAAATGATACCATGGAGATGCAATCCATGATCCATTTAATGAAGGGAACCTCGAACCCCAAGTGTGTAAGTAGTAGTCTGATAAAAGACCAGCTAACACGATCAAATTCTTTTGATAGATCTATCTTCAGGATGGCCCCTTTTGCTCTGGAGGGTATGAGGTGTGTAATCCTTCCTAGGCCACTACAATGGCTTTGTGTATCTATCTTCCATTCAAGAAACCAAAATTTTCTTTTGATATAGAGGCCGATAGGACAATCCATTCAAGAAACCAAAATTTTCTTTTGATATAGAGGCCGATAGGACAATTTTTATGCATCTTTCAATGGTTTTTGCCTCTATTTTGTCTATACAATTGCAGAGAGAGATAGGCATGAATTCATCAAAAGAAAGGGGTTCATCCGTCTTTGGAATAAGAGATAAGAAATTTGAGTTGAAAGGGGAATGTATCCTACCATTCCTTCTGGATTCTTTGACTACATGGAGGAGATCAGATCTTAACAACTCATAAAAGCCCATATAAAATTCAATCGACCACTTGTCTGGCCCCGAGCTCTTATTTTTCTGGAAACTATGGAGTGTCTCCTTTAGTTCCTGTTCATTGACTTCCACAAAAATATTTATGTTCCATTCTTCATACACAAACCTCGGGTAATAAAGGCATAACTGAACAATATATGAAATATTCGCTCTTTGCTCTACCTTGAATAAGGATTTGAAGTGATTTTTGCCCATCTCATCTAGTCCTTCGAATGCTGAAACCATCATGCCTTCCTGGTCTTGGAGTTTCCAAATTGTGTTTGTGGATTTTCGTCCTTTTGCATAAGCATGGAAGAATTTGTTATTCTCATCCCCCTTATCCATCCAAATATCTCGACTTTTTAGTCTCCAGGTCGATTCTTGCTCAACCAACAACTTCCTACTCTTAGATTCAAGTGTTTTTAGAGTTTCCCGCAAGGTTTCTGACACAAACCCCTAATCGGTTGAATGATAAAAATGTTAATTTGAGCTTCTATGTGCTCAAGTTTTTATTCCTCCTTTTTTCATTTTTTTTGGGCCTAAGGGATCACCAATTGTTTAATTATTTTGAGGTTGTCGGCAAAATGCAACGCAACCGGAAGTCCCAAGAAAGGGTCATAAGGAATCCAGTTTGCCTTTACCAGGTTTTGGAAGTTTTCATTAGAGAGCCAGGAGGCATTTAATTTGAAAGAGGATGACGGCTTATCCGACCTGCCTTCCAATTCCGGCCAAACCAATGAATGATCCGATTCTCCCCCAGAGCCGATCCACTGTCCAACTTGGAAGTGAGACTCAATCAACTTTTTTGAAACCATAAATTGATATAGGCATTTGGCTACCCTAGCTTCCCATGTCCTCATATTTGTCTAAGTAGAGAGAAGCCTCCGGGGGGTGACATCGAGAAGGTCGTTGGATGACAGAAGATGGGAGAACATAGCAGAAAGGTGCTCTGGGCGAGAATTTGGGCCACAAACCTCCATAACTCCCAAAGAAAAATTCAAGTTTCCCCCCATAATGAGATTATCAACCTTTAACAAATCAAGCTTGAAAACGAAATCCCAAAAAGGAATCCTCTCTGAATAGGGGCCATAAATATTTAGAATTCAGAATTCCTTTCCCATACCTTCCACAAAAATGTCCACCCCAAGACAAGAGTTTAGGTCCCAAGAATTTAAGAGTTTAATAGAACGAGAAAGCCATCCAGTTATCAAACCACCCAATCTACCATTAGCATCAATACCTGAGAAATTCCATCCTTAGAGCAGAGCTTCAAGGGTAATGGTTGCAGTTGTAGAATCTTCCATTGTTTCTTGGAGTAGTATTATATCCGGTTGATGAGTGAAAATCAATCTTTTTAGGGTAGATTTCTTGCGGGGGCTCACCAAACCCCTACAATTGAAAGAGAGTAGTTTCATGGGGAAACCTCACCCAGGGAATGCACTTGTCTAAGTGGCCAAACAATAGTCCGTTGTCTGCCTGAAGCGATATCAATTAGGGAACAATTTTGTGCCTTTGAGAGGAAGGAGGAACACCCCCAACCTTTTTTTTGTAAATGAGAGTCGAGATTTTGTCCAAGCCCATGATCTCTCGATGAAGGGCCAGGTATAGTCCTGTTCCCAAGGTGAAAAAGGATGATTTATTCCTCCGAGCTCTCAGAAGAGGGATCATCATTGGATACCGAGGAGAGGGGACCTGAGTGGGGCAGCGGGAGCAGGGCGCAAGAGGATATGGAGGGGAAAGTGACATGAGGGGTATAACGAGCTTTTTTTAGGGTTGATGGAAAAGGGGAGTGTAGGTAAAGTAGGGAGGGGGGGGGGCTATCGAGATTGAGAAATTTAAAATATTGTAAAGGATTATGTACATACATAGGGATAGAAATATGCATACCCAAAAAAGCATCATAGGAGGGCATTTGAAGAGTTCCTTATGAAAGAAAGGGCACTTGAGCCAGTGCTAGAGCAGGAGCCAGTCCTTGTTCGCGCCATCTAGAGTCGAGTACTCTTCCGACTGGAGCTTGTAGAGAGACCATGTGTATACTTCCCGGACTAAGAATAGAGCCTGAGGAGGACAAGGTAGATGGGGAACCCGATCCAGCTGGAGAAGTCGGTCCCTGTTGGGCCTCAGTTTGGGGGAGCCGAGAAGAGTTCAAGCGCTCGCAATTAGGTTGAGGGAAGTATGTGAGAATATATCCATGGAAATGACATCTATGACACCGAAATGAGATGCCCTCATAGTCGAGGATATGTGTTCTGGATCTGCCCCTGTCCATGATGTTGAGCTCTTTCCGCAAACGTCCACGTATTTTTAATGAGACTAGTATACGTGCAAGAGCCATATCCCCGGTCTCTCGAAAGGAGAAATCGACATCCAAGTAAGTTCCCAACAAATTCCCTATAGCTTGAAAAACCTTTACTGAAGAGAGATGAGGAAGAAGCCTTGGCAGATGAACCCAAATGGGAAAAGAGTCCATTCTTTCACATGATGCATCGAAAGTGGGATCCCAGAGTTTTAGAATCACCGGTGTTGAACCGATAGTCCAAATTCTAGTTAGGGCCCGTGAAGCTTGTTCGACCTCTACAATTATCATCAGAAACCACCCCTGTGAGAGTCACGTGATCTGCTGGGGGGGTTATGAGTCGAGACCTAGCATTGCATGAATATTGAAATCAATGAGGTTTTGAGTAATCGTTATGAGTCAGACTCGTAATTTGCATGAATATTGAAATCAATGAGGTTATAAGTAATCGTTTGGCTACTCAACAAATATACAACTATAATCAACAATTTCAGAGGCTTACCAATAGGATATGTCAGTGGGTGCCGAGCACAATTTTATAATTGATAGAAATAAGTGGATTTAGTATGGGAGTCTGAATGATAGGTATGAAACATCCTCATTATAATCCCTAATTTAATTAATGTTTATGTGGATATAATATGTGGCTACGACCAAGCGATGTAATATGCAAATTGTATTTCTATGTTTTAATAATAAAACGCAATGCTAGCTGCTAAGGGGACATGGAAAAGAGATGGGGGTTGAATTAATCCACAAGAGGGGGAAGTGTATAGGATAATGACCAAAAGGGGTCAAAGGGGGAATTACCCATGTATATTAATTCAACCCATTTCCCTTAACTTTCTAATTGCATATGAACCTTCCAATTTTTGATTGAGTGTTCCCAAAGCCAATCATTGAATACATGTAAGAGGGTGGTTGTGAGTGGTTACATCCTAGAGTTATTGGGCACATGGGGGTTGAGTAAAATCATCTTGGGGAAGTGTGAGAGAAGAAAGTTAAGAAAAATGGAGGAAATTCGTATGGGTGGGGATAACAATTTGAAGAAGGAAGTTGGTGTGCATGAGAGAAAGTAGAGAGAAAGAAAGAGAGCTTCGAGTGGGTGCAACCATGGAGAGTGGAATCTAGATAAAGATGGAATGTATTTGGAGATGAAGATTGAAGATCCAGGTTTTCATGCCTGAAGAGTGAACTCGAGAGTGAGTTGCAATGTAACAACAAGTGTTTGTTGTTGGTTTGCTGGTAGTTTTCCTAGCAACAAGTTCCCTTGATTTCCCAACTGAGATATTCCTAGTTACATGTGCCAAAGAAACCCTGATAAACAGATGGCACATTCCTTGGGATAATCCTGTTAAACCGATGGTACATCCCTTGGGTTATCCTTGATAAACGAATGGTGCATTCCTTGGGTTGGACAGGTCAGGATGAAGAGAGATGGTAGAAAAATCGGGATAGCTGTAGGAGAATATCAATTGGGTTATGAGTTTTATGAGTTGCGAGTGGACTGTGAGAGACCACCCTCTTTTGTGGATTACTGGTTATTGAAATTTGGAACAATCAATCTATGGTTTGGTGGAACGTCCATCCCAAGCAATTGGTTGCACCATTATTGTTTAAAGATAAATGTTTTATCTTTTTGTTGAGTTATTTACATGTGTTGTTGTTGTGCATGAACTCTACGTGAATGAGAATGAATTATATGCTGTTGTAATGAGTAATTTAGCTGCATTTCATGTTGATTATTAATGCTTTAGATGTATCTGTTTTATGGTTATAGACAATAGCTACATCCATTTTAAATTTGTAGATGTAAGCTACAAGAAATTGACTAACATTAAAAGAATTACTTTAGTTAGCAGAAATTTCATTTTTATGTGTATTTCGCACCGTAATGTCCCTCGGTTGGGCTGGGGAAAATTACATTATGGTATCATAGCTATAAAAAGAGAGATTTTTTTGTGGCGTGGCCCAACGTGGGTGGCTAGGAACGTTACAAAGTGGTATCAGAGCTTAGTTTTCAACAATGAGCCTGGAAGAGACGAGTTAGTAGAATGCTGAAGAAGAAATTCACATAGAATTAATTATGGAGTATGAATGCAACTTGTTTTATTAAATTACAGGAGAAAAACTGAGAGAAATTTCATGGGTAATGTGAATAATTGAGCGTCTTTGGAAATTTAAAACATAAGAAAAATCATAAGAATTTGGATGTTTTTTCGTACGATGATATTGACATGATGTGGAGGGCACGTGTCGGCTGACGTGGTACAAGAAATACATGTATTGCCACGGTGGCAGGTACATGTTGGATGGAATGAAAATTGGCAGGTGATGTGGAGCCATGTGGTAGGACAACTATTAATCCCAGAAAACAGCGGTAAGAAGTGGAAAAATGGTTAAGTGTTGAGACTTCTCAAATGGACTTATGAAAGGAAGGTTACAAGATTATGAGTCTGCGAGTCCGCGAGTCCACAAAGGAAAACAAAGCTAAGTGTTGATGGCAGTTTCATGGAAGGTATGAATACAGGATCTGAGTTCACGAGTCCGCCACCCGCGTGCCCGTGAATACAGTAAGGAATCTAAGTATAAGTATAAAGTGAGTGCGACAGAACTAGGGGGTGGAAATTGGAGAACACAAAAGCCCAAAATGAAGGAGAGATATGACTTAGGTCCATGGTGAATAGATTAAGACAACTCCATGATGGATATATAATCAAGAAATGATCAGACAGTTGTTTAACTTTGCTACTATGTTGCACGTGCTAATGGATATTCCTTCATTGTTTTTCCACCATAAATTTCAGATCAGAGCTCGGATTGGAGCAAACAAATAGCCGTTGAAAATTTGTTTTGAAAACAAATGCATTTAAAGAATCCTACTTGGGATTAGTGCATTAATTGTATTCATAATTTAAAACGAGGAATGCCATGTAATCTAATTGATAAATATTTTGCAATATGCTTAATTCTAACAACAATTATTCCATGCACATTCTTGCAGAATTAGAGATACAAAATAGCAGACCTTAGTTCCTACATGAGAAATAGAGACATGAAGAATGCTACATTAATATTTTAATTTATACATTGCACTAATGTATTAATTAATTAATACATTAATATTAACATTAATATTGCATTAATTATTGATATTGATATCAACTATTGATATGTTATTAATTATTGATAATACATTAACGTATAAATTAATTAATAAAATACATTATTTTAGTGTTTATTTTTGATAGAGTCATCAAACATTATCTTTAAACTTTTAGTGTTCCATTTTGGATATATCCTTGAAAATGTTTCAATGGTAAATCTAAAGTTCTAAAACAAAGTATTTATTGATATTTGAATAATCAAATATACATTTTTATGAACATAAAATGTTTATATATATATATATAAGAAAGACAAAATCTTTGTTATGCTTTGGATAATGGGTAAAGTCTTACCTTGAAATAATGATAAATGTTATACATTTGGTTTAAAAGTGTTTTATAACATAAAATGTTTAGAGTTGTAAAATGTTCATTGTACTCATAAGTGAATGTTTAACTCAAACACATTTGCAATATAGACCTTAACCAACAAGTTTGAGCGATTCATTCACTTATCATTTGGGTTTTTTCTATCCTAACAATGAGTGAATGGTTAACTCAAACAACGTTGTAATTCCAATGTTTACAGTGTAAACTTTGTTAGCCAACAAGTTTTAGTGAACCATTCACTCAATGGTTGCAACACTACTAGTGTTTATTGTGTAAAATTTTTCAGTCAACTAGTTTAAATGATTTATTCAATCAATTCTTACTTATGCATGCAGAGAGATGTTCACGATTCATTGCATACGATTTACAAATCAAAGTTGCACTATTGTAATCCATCACCAATCCATCATCGATTCATTCACTTATCATTAGGGAAAAATTTTCTATCCTAACAATGATTGAATGATTAGCAATTCAAAGTTGCGCTATTGTAATCCATCACCAGGTAAAATTTTCTACCCTAACAATTAGAAAGTGGTTAACTCAAACATATTGGCCACATTTTAGTGTGTAAAATTTATTTGCCAACAAATTTAAATGAGTTATTCACTCTTCATGAGAATAAAAATTTCTACCCTAATCATTAGTAAATGGTTAACTGAAACACATTTGTAATATCGACCTCAACCAACAAGTTTGAGCGATTCATTCACTTAACATTAGGGTAAAATTTTCTATCCTAACAATGAGTGAATGATTAGCTGAAACACAGTTGCAATACCAGTGTTTACTCTGTAAACTTTGTCAACCAATAAGTTTGAGCTAACCATTCACTCATCATCAAGGTAAAATTTTCTATCTTTAATATGAGTGAATGGTTGGTTGAAACACAACCAATGTTTATTGTGTAAGATTTGTTAGCCAACAAATTTAAATGATTTATTCACTTGAAAACTTCTGTGATTAATGTTATGGTGAGTCAGATCTTCATGATTCATCGCATAAGATTTTACAAATCAACTTTGTGGAGATCTTCACTATTCATTGCATAAGATTTTACAAATTAGGGAATGGTCAACTCAAACATATTGGCCACATTTTATTCTGTAAAATTTATTTTCTAACAACCTAACAATTAGAGAATGGTTAACTCAAACATATTGACCACATTTTACTTTGTAAAAATTATTTACCAACAAATTTGAATGAGTTATTCACTCTCCATCTTGAATAAAGTTTTCT